>JAQFZE010001474.1:0-17802 GCA_034695245.1 Dicyrtomina saundersi | reverse complement strand
AGAACATTTTACGCTTTTCAAAAACATGTAAATAGAACATTTTACACTTTTCAAAAACATGTAAATAGAACATTTTAAGCTTTTCAAAAACATATAAATAGAACATTTTACACTTTTCAAAAACTCGTAATTAACATTTTACACATGTTTCTCATTTTGTTATTATGACATAGCTCATTTTGAATCTAGCTTAAATTGGATATGGGTCATTTTGTTTCTTCACAGGCGTTATATTGAACGTGTATTGTATACTTAATACAGTACCTGTTAATACTTTTAATACGGAAATAATGATTTACTTAAATTAATATATTCAAAATATTAATATTTGAATATTTAATTGCCTTTGTCAACGCTTAGAATTGAATATGGAGCTGAATCATAATCGCTGGGACAGATATGTGATAGCCCATTTACGCATGATCAGCTATTGAGAATGCATATAAAAATTAAGGATAGGTGAGTATATTCACATACAGATGTCTCCATTGGATTGGATGGGATGCAAATAAAGATCTTCTCGTCAGCCTCACAGCCTCAGACTTAAATCTCAAGAAAGGGAAGAATTGAAAGAAATAGAGAGATAACATTATATTAAGAATTGGAATTGATAGCTTTTACACTGAATGTTGGACGTGGACGTGGGCTATGTTCTATAGTGCTATATACTCCCATATGGTTGTACTTGTACGTCTGTCGTCCGTGTATCTGTTTGTTGCAGTGGTATATAATATGTATTATTATTAGCTGCGGACCTGTGGATTGTGGACGGGAATGGATTGACGTGAGACTATTGTCTGACTTAAGTTGAACATGTTCACATTATTTCACAGTCCTTTTGGCTATGCTCTCTGCTATACAGACATAATATCGACTCCGACTCGACTCCGACTTGGAATTGGGATAATAGTAGTAATAATAATAATAATTCTTTTTACTGATACCTCTTCATGGATGATATTGAAGTTAATAGTAAATTGATAGTCGTTTAGGCTCTGAATACATGGCGTCATTCCACATTTGGAAATTTGACTTTTCCCTAAAGGTTCTTTACATTCTCCATTCTCCACTTGGACTCACTACCTTTCATCAGTCATCCCCAAAGCTGAGGCTCTGGCTGAACACTCGTTCCTTCCTTCATACGGAGGAAGGAAAACGTAAACGTTAAACGAATAAAATCTGTCCATGGAGACTGTGTGTGAGAGGCAGTGAGACTTTGCATAAATGAAATCCATGCTTATTATAATATCACAGTAAAAAGAGTTGGCATTTCTATGGAAAGGCTTAAGGACAGAGACGAGCCTTACCTCTGTTTCTCTTTCTATAGAGTAATCAATCAATTTCTTCCGGAAAGGTCTCTGATCTACGTGAGTATGTGTGTGTGTGTGTGTGGCTCCCCAAAGCACATTGTACATAGGTATCGCTCTCCTCTATCTTGGTGTGGACTCCATTCTGTTTCCATCTCTACATTTTTGCTACGATAGGAGCATAACAAGTGGTACATTGCATATCGTCTGTGAAGAACCAAAATGACCCATATCCATTTTAAGCTAGAATCAAAATGAGCTATGTCATAAAAACAAAAAAAGAAACATGCGTAAAATGCTAATTAAGAGTTTTTGAAAAGTGTAAAATGTTCTATTTACATGTTTTTGAAAAGTGCAAAATATTCTATTTACATGTTTTTGAAAATTGTAAAATGTTCTATTTAAATTTTTTCGAAAAGTGTAAAATGTTCTATTTAAATATTTTCGAAAAGTGTAAAATGTTCTATTTGCATGCTTTTAAAAAATGCAAAATGTTCACGTATTTTTAAAAAGTGTAAAATATTCTTTTGACATATTTAAAAAAAGTGTAAAATGTTCTATTTACATATTTTTAAAAAGTGTAAAATGTTCTATTTATATATTTTTGTAAGGACAAAACATTCTATTTAAATGCTTTCAAGACATGTTTCAATATTTTTGTAGATAGTGGATATTGTTTTTAGCTACAAATGGATATGGGTAATTTTGGTTCTTCACAGACGATATCATTTTCGTTACTATTTATAACTGCGGCGCTATAGCATTATTATGCTCTGTGGAAATGAATCTATATAAAAAATCTGAAGCTACGGCAACACAATACATACACGGAATGAGTAAATACAAGTATTTTTTAGCTCTGCAATCCTCGCCCCAGCAGAGTCCTATGTCCCTGTCCTGATGATCCTGACACACAATGGAGGAGAATGTGAGCTACATATCTATAAAAATAGTAACAATTCCAAAGCAAAGGTTCAAACTCATGTCAAACTTGTGCTTCATTTAGAATTTGTTATACATTTTATTTATGTTTGACAATCCAGCTGAATTTATCATGAATAAGAGATACAGATACAGGCAGGGGTATGCAGAGATCATGCAATATATCACAATCTTGAGATGAGGGCTTTGCTTATTGGATTCGCACAGCCACTACTGGGACTCCACTTTATAAACTTTAGACAGACAGTAGGTAGGTAGGTACATTACGGGGATATTCCCATTTGGAATTATTACACACAGAGTCAGAAGTCAGAAGTTGCAATGTTTGCCTACGCAGAGTCAGAGTGAGTATATATAAGATATTCTAGGAATTTGTATCTCAACTTTGTAATTGTAACTTTTGTATTTTCCTCAATGGTACTCAATTCGATGATTCTATATGATTTGAATTGGAATGATATTTTGGGAGGTGGACCACAAGGTAGGACATAGGAGAGGGAGCCGTGCCGTGTGGAATAGGAGGGAGGTGGAGGTAATCATGTACCTGCGTCTCTCCTCTCTCCTCCGCAACCTACAATTATGTGTCTGTCTATGCACGTAGTATTATGGAGGTGCTTCCTTCCATCCGAGTAAATGTACAGTTTACAATTAGAATATTAGGCTCAGTCAGAGAGTCAGAGGGAAATAAAATGGTGAAATAGCGCTCATGATGTCCATGTCCATATTTGTGGATGGACTGACTGAGCCTACATAATCAGAATGTGAAAGCCGCTTCAATTCTTATTCTTGGGATTTTTCTAATCGTCAGTTCTTGGCGTTGGACTGACTGGGACTCTGTGAGACACATGAACTAATGATAATGATAACCACTGACTGATATGCAGAGTGCAGGAGTGAGATACACTATGGGACATGGATATATGTGGAGGAGATCTATATGTATACTATGACACTAATCAGAACTATATGACATATCTGCTGTATATACGATTGACGCTGTTCGCATTTGGCGTTTTCAATAAGCAATCCTCCTGTGACTGTACTGTGAGAGCTATTGCTCAGCAAGGTATATAAGACATAGTGTGCACTGTATGGTGGCTGTTTTTGTGTGTGTGTGTGTGTGTATTTATTTAATTCTTCTGTTGATGTTGCTCCAAAGTTGTACAAAGTTGCCGTGTGTCTACTTTCAGTTTACATGAGCATAATTCGCTCCTGTCTCTTTTCTTCTCATTCTCACTTCCCGAGACCGACTACTCGAGACGCACACTACAGTAAAAAAGTCTCCATTCTAAATTCTACAGATAAATGAGTATTTGCATCTTGAATATTATCCCTATAAGTCCGTAAGGATATAGTCTCCTCGTAGCCGTAGCCGTTCATATCATATCATACAAGAATAATAGTAATAATAAATGTAATGAAACGTGTTGGAAGTTGAAGTTGGAAAGGTAAATGTTAATCTTTTTTTGAGAGGATTTATGAGCTCAGCTGTTGATCGGAGCGCGATTCATCAATTTACCAATTCATTCGAGCTGACACGCCTACAGTCCATCTAATCAAATACTGCCAACAATCATCAGATTTGATCCGAACAAATCTCAAGAAAGAACTCAAGAAGACGACTCAAGAAGATGAGTCGGCAGAGTTATGAGGGGGAAATAATATATTTATATGTATAATCAGAATCAGACTTTTTGTGGGAGCCGTTGTACAAGTTATACTGTAGAACGTTATAATAAAAACGGAGTTAATGTTCCACAGCATGGGCATGGACATGGACACAGAGACACATATGGACCTCGTTTGAACTTTCCTACGTCTCTCTCCCATCCTTGTTGTTACTGTCCCCTTTTCCTATAATCCCGTGTGTCAATGGCAGCGGTATATAAGGTCACGCAACTAAAACGGTGAACTCAAAAGGAAATTATATCACACTATTTTTAATATTTGCCCAAGACTAAAAAAATGTAAAAAACAAAAGAGATGCGCGCTTATGACGGTGGATGTTATTTATATTTGAAAATAAATCAAACAAGTTGGATTTCATTCAGTATTTAATATTTTACCCCGTTTTCTTGTATATTTGACGCTTATGTGAAAAATTGATATTCCAATAAAATGATTATCCTTAAATATATATACACACTGGAGTGACCGATAATGGAGCATTGTACACCCTCACACCCTAAGAGAGATTACCTAAGATATTATGGTATTATTATGAATAACAAAGTTGAAATGATTTATGTCATTTTAAAATTAAAGTAAGTTTCGATATGAAACCATTAAGAAATGTAATAATTATCAGCAGCACAGGGGAACTTCCCATTGATAAATTCACATGCGTGTTTGTCACGTTTAGGAGTAAACATATTTAGGGGTAAACACACATTTAATAGAGATGATTTGTTAAATAATAACGAATCTACAAACCAGATTGTCAATTTCAATTACCACGTGATGATCCTCCAGATTTAATAGAGATAAATGAAGTGAGAAAATAAATAGCAAAAAAAATAAAGAAAAAGAAGTTATATAGTCGAATATATATGTACAATTTACACATTAGTATCCTCCATAATGTATAGGTAGGTACTTGGGATGATAAACTTGTTATTGTTGTTTATTCCTTCTCCCTGTGTCTTTTGCCCTCACTGTATATATTTGAAGTGGAGAAGCTCAAGGTTCAACGAATCACGGAGTCCAAGTCTCATCTGGACTGATACACACACTTACTACAAACAAATACAAAAATACAAATAACCGAAAGCCGAAGGAACTTTTGAAAGCAAAATCATACGGATGCATTTCCTAACTTTTATCAATGGAAAAAGAACTCTATATATCCATGTAATATGAATGAGAAAAAAACTTGTACGCTGAACACTCATGTAATAAATTTCCAATCAATTGAGTCTCTCCTCACGTTTGTCAATAAAACCAAGCAGAGGTCTTATCCTTATCGAAACTCTGAGCTGGCTCCACTCAAGACTATATGCCCTTTTTCGCAAACAAATAAATGGTTATGTACTGAAACCCATACCTATGATATGTAGGTAGTACAGCATTTACGTTCCAGGATATTATTACGTATAATTTTATTTTTATAACTTTACATTATGAAAAATACAATTTCGAAACAAATAGTTATTACTGGATAGTCAGTCATGTTAATGAAATTACTGGAGGGGTCAAAGATTTTGATGTTGTAATAATTATTAAGCTCAGTTCGTTCCTTCCAAACCCAAAAATATATCCGTAATTGCAGTATAATTACACAGATAGCCTCCAGCCCACAGTCTATACCATTGCATTTCCTTTTCCTTCTTTGAATAAACTCAGAAGCCGTTTGAATTTAATGGTAATAATGATGATCGTAGTAGGGACATGGAGTATAGTAGCCGTATGGTTCGGTTAGTTTACACATTTTTTTGCGTAAAAAAGTATTGAATTAGAAGGGTACAATTGAGAGTGTATAATGATATTGTGAAATTGCATGTTTTACTCGTGGCACGGTTTAGTTGAATAAATCCCTCTGTCCATAAAGTATGTAGACAACTGATTATTACTATTTATGTAGGTAGGTACATGGTCACAAGTGATAGATCTCGAGTCTAAAGAATTAAAGGGCTAGTGCCACTGCCACTGCCACAACCACTGCCGCTGTCTCATACTGTAGGATAGGAACAGTATTATTAGACATTATATAGGAATATTGTAAAATTGCTCCCGGCACTTGTAGCCAGGACCAGGACAGCCATATAGCACCCCAAAGAATTGAATTTAAAATTTAAAAAAAAAGAAGTAGCCCTGAAAATATATTATGTGTGTAAGTAGAGAGAATTTTCAAATCAATGCAATGCAATGGCAGAATTATTATTAATACAAACAAAAAATAGGATTGAGCTCCATGTGTTCAGTATGGACTGGTGGGCTTTGGAGTGACTGATTGTGAGTGGATCATAGAATCACAGAGTAGATCCACATTCAATATTCCATGGTTGCTATTATCAGAGTAGTAAGGCTCTGGCTCTGGGAGGACGAGGACGGGAACAGGTACATATACATATCAGTCCCGTGCACATTACTCCCTTCCCTTATTACAAATAGCCTGTGTAGTATGTGCCTTCACTTGGAGATTTTCCTGTGTGAGCCCAGAGGCGAGAATGCCTCATTCCAAGCGAGAATAATTTGTGAAACTCTTTCGGATGAAGCTTTTCAAAAATCTGCCAGAGTAATGATTGATTTTACCCAGGGCTCCTTTTGGCTTTATACATTCTTCTCGGAACATGGGCTCCTCATCATCACTACATATATAGGATCATCATGGGATGGAGATGGAAACCTTACTCGAGAATCGCGCTCTCTCTCTCTCCAAAAAGCACATACAAATTAAAACTCGTGGAAAAACGTTAGCGGAGCCGGAGCCCATGCCGCCGTCCCATAACCATAACCATACCGCATCAAGGCTTACGGTGTGTTATGTAATGACTGATGACAAAATCCGTTGTGGCCAATGTCCACGTCTATCTACTTCCATGCCCCTTCTAGATTACAACATTTGTACGTACTACTCAGGATGAACGCCAGGCGGAAGGCTAATGTTAGAATTTTAGATTTACAAATGTAGCTTTAGAAAAAAACTGTTTCAAATTCTCAAAAATTACAAGTAAAACGCAGCGAAGGGAGGAATAATGGAATATCGCAAAAAATGTTAAGCACAAGATTTTGTAATAAAATCACAACCAAGGTGATATTTTCATACCTTTACTTACTTTTAGGAAATTGTGGAGCCTCCCAAAAGCATAATTACTTCAAGCAAAAATCTTTATGTTTTCGGCCCTTGTTCTTACAATGTCAATATTCTGTGGGCTGGGTTTCCCCACACAATGAACAGTTGTATTCGGCATCGCTATCCGTCCCCCAAACTTTTGTTCTCCAAAAACGTAGACTAAGAATCATTTCATGTGGGTCATAAAAATGATGTTGCCGAACTTTTAAAATTTAGAACTATCTTTTCAACCACTACAACACCGCTAAAACACCGAGGGCTGAGCGTATATAGCAGGTTCTCGGCAAATATTATTGTCCTACGATAATTATTGTAAGAATGACATAAAAATAAAAGTTTCAACCATTTAAGACGGAAACATAACATAACAAACTGAGTACTATGTTCGCGTTAGGTAATATTCCACATTCGACATTCGCTCATGAAACAATTATTGTGGGAAACCATGAGGGAGGATGGCATTTACAAATTACAGATGACATATTGGTAGGCTGCAGTAGGTAGGTAGGTAGGTACATGGATTTAGTCTTGCTTTAGTATTATGACCGAAATATATTATGAAGGTCGCACTCACAAAGACCGAGACCGAACCGAGACTCGAGACTCAAGACTCGAGACGGATCCACTCGCATAAAAATGACTCAAACTCACAAAGTTTAGCCCATTAAAAAATTATTTGTTAGTTTAGAAAAAAAAAGTTTTGCTGGAAAATGTACAAGTAGTCATACCGTCACTCCAAGTGTTGTTTTCTATGGCGTAAAGTGTGAGTGAGGGTGGAAACATGGGATTTTGGCCATGTTTAAGTTTTGCTTACAGATAGTGAAGGTTTTTTTTAATGTAGGTAGTATATTATGCCGTAACCGTATTTGACATCTTCTTAGTCCCTGTGGCTTTAAAACTACATGGCTTTAGCATGGCTATATTTTTGAACACTGCTAAGGTAATTACACCAGTAACGTAATTCTTTTTTAGTCTTTTAGTAATTAAGTAATTCAGTATTGAGTAGCTCCCTCACCTTAATGCTTTACCTAAAAATCTTATTGTCAGCTTAAGGCTTGAAATAGAAATAATTTGCAAAGCACCAATTAGGAAAAATACGCTAACGGTGTATATTCGTACAGTTTATACACACTGATACTTGTGCTACATTTGGATCGGATTGGGCGGATATATTCTGTTTCTGTTGGGTCCCCCATTTCTAACTTCCACCGAACTCTCTAATCGTAAGCCTTCTAACATGTGAGCGTTCTTCATGAAAAATAGGAAAACCATTAAAATTGTCGAAAATTGTTTGACCTGGAGGAGAAAGGATAAAATATAATATCTGCAGTCTGCAGATAGAAAGATTTTTTTTGAACGAGAGAGAGACTCTCTAGCGTGAACAGTGTCGTAAAAACTATGAGGCGGTATATGGTTCATTTCAATTTAGCTAGTTGTTTTTCTCGCGTATTTATGTTTTTGCCTTCTTGCGTCAAGTGTTTTATCTGCCATATAGTTACGAATGTATGCATGGAGAAACATGTACGTATGCGCTGTACAGGTTAATATATATACTACATGGCAATTGAAAGCATTAGAAATTTTTTTCTCGAAAAGGATCGTTTCCTATGAATGAGTTTCAGAGCTTCCTTCACTCATCATATTTAGTCGTTTTTATTTTATTATGCATTTTTCTAAATGATTTTTTTTTCATGTAAGTTTTCTTACCTCCAGCGCAGCACGCACATGGTTGTAACTCTATAGTTATATGTACCTATGTCTGTTAGGCTCATAGGCTTGCTAGCACTTGTTAGCGCATTTAGTTAGCGTATCTGTTCCTTCCTATACCATTGGGATTGGGACTGAAGTGGTTGTCGCGGTGGGACTAATCCATCGCTTAACTTATTGCAGAAAGACAGAGGTTACACAGCACAGGGCTTTGTGTGTGTGTGTGTCTGTGTGGAAAAACCCTCCATGGGGATGAACGGCTATATGGGCTGTTATGTGAGTGAGTGAGGATGAGGACGGGAGGGGGAGAAAGAAACAAAGAAGATAATAAATTATTTTCAATTAGAATACCTTTGGGTTTTATGAACTTTTTGTGCTAAATAATTTATTTTTCTTCGTGGAGATGATTCTGCGGGAGTCGAGTCTGAGCAAAAAGGGAGTCATTTGCCAAAATTTATGAGCTTATTTTGACAGGTTTTCCATATTAAAAGTCTTCTTTTATTGGATTTGGAAGGCAAAGGTGTTAAAGCACACTATTATAGCTTTTACTCAGGGAACGAACCAAGAATAACAGAAAATTAATCATCTTTCTCCGTTTCATTGTCTGTACACAGTTCCTCTGTAGTTCCTCCTCTATAGTTCTGTACACATATCCCTCCATCTTCCCCACCATTTTTATATGTAGGTAGGTATCTATACATCATTTTCCTCTATCATCCAGAAGAGATGGGCAACCGCAGTGTATCTGCATAAACCCACCTCACAAGTCATTTTCAATAGCGTACAAATTTATATTAAAACTAATACACTTCTTCAATATAAACTAAACATATATCATAGGGAATCGTAATCGTATCTGCAGACAGAGCTTAGACTCTTCGTCTTCAGAGCAATAATAATTGTTTTTTTTGTTGCACTATTTTCCCCCCACAATGATCATGAATGTCTTTTATTCTTATTTTAAGTTTTTGCAAATTTTATGACGTGAAAATAAATATTTAAAAAAATTCTTTACTGCACAGTACTATATATGTAAGGTACTATGGATGTGCATTTCATAATAATAATTGGGTGCACTCAGTATGAAGCCCGAGACCCCAGTAAAGATTATATTTCTGCTACACAGTATTGATTATAAAATTTCAAGTTACAAATAATATCGTCTGTGAACAACCAAAATAACCCATTTTCATTTTTAGCTTAAAACAATATGTACTATCTACAAAAATATAGTAAAATATGTCTTGAAAAAAACATTTAAATAGAAAATTTTCCACTTTTAAAAAATATCTTAATAGAACATTTTGATCTTTTCAAAAACATGCAAATAAAACATTTTGCACTTTTCAAAAACATGCAAATAGAAAATTTTGAACTTTTCAAAAACATGTAAATAAAACATTTTGCACTTTTCAAAAACATCTAAATAAAACATTTTACGCATGTGTCACATATTGTTTATATGACATATAGCTCATTTTGATTCTAGCTTAAATTGGATATGGGTCATTTTGGTTCTTTACAGACGATATGTAATATAGTATAATCGTTTTATTGAAACCTACCCAAGTTTGAGGGGAAACTTGCTAAAAAATGTAGAAATGCTAAAAATTACTTATTACTAATAAATTAATAAATTCATATAAATCACAAAACTTCTGACGGTCACTACGCTGTATATGAGAAATGCATAAAGACGGGAGATGACACATGGGGCATGTAAAATCTAAATTGGGTACAAAACGTTTGAAAAGTGTAAGTTCATGTATAAGTGTACGTATTGGGAAAATGAAGATAGTCCCAGTGATCCGATTCATGAAAACTACTTTGTACGCACATTGGAAATTTGTCAGGGAAGTTGAGCACAGAATTATTTTTGTGTTTAAGAAAAGTTGAAGTGAAAAGAATAGTTGAACAAGGGCCAAATGCCAAAGGCATCTTTTTCACTCTTGCTCTTCTTCTGATTTCCCTTTTTTCCCTTCCGCCGCAGTTCCTCACCCAGCCAGAAGCACTTGATGGATGCGGAGTCTTAAAAAGTCTCTAAAAACACTGGCTAATAGAATGTAAAAAAAAACACAACCTCAGAAACTAAATTATAGAAAGTATGCTCCCACTTTTTTTATATTTTGTAGCCTATATGCACTCTGCCCTATCTTTTCCTCATGCCTGTATGGGACAATTACAATTATAACTACAACTATATACAGCTCATGATGAGGGTAATAAGACCAGGAGAACAAGGCCCTAGGGATGACTTCTGTTACATTATGCTCACCATACCAAAGCCAAATCCAAAACCGTGCAGCCAAAGAAATCTACATATGAAGAGTTTTTTGGCAAAACGGGAACAACGACTACTGAATAAAAGTTGTTGGAATTATTTTTTTGAACTCAATTTGTTTCTACAGGCACTGTAACTGGCGAAGCGGTATTACAAGCAGTTTCATAAATCTAGACCGACTCTGGAATTTTTTAGAAAATTTCCAAAAATTGTAATTGTGGACTTTTTCTATTTTGCCTCAAAATCAGTAACTTCACATGGAGTCAAAAATCCGTGAGATGAAATTTTAATCGTTTTGAGTGAAACCAAACTTTTTGTAACTTTTAAACTTTTTATTGCGTACAAAAATTTACGCACGGCAATTGTCTTCTACAAACTACGAAAACACTCAAAAACGGAATTTAAATCAGAAATGCATCTTTTAGGTGGACTTATCCCATTTTACGAAAAAAAAATTAATGGACTTATCCCGTTTTGCCAGAAAGGAAATTTTGGCTGTTTAAAAAAATTGCTTTGGTTGAACTTTGACCTTTATCATGCAGCACTGTAACGTATTAAGTTGAGTAGTACATTTAACGCAAATAATGCCGTTTTTTGCAAAAATTGGAGGTGATCCGTTTTGCCAAACACCTCTTCATGTAAGTAGGTATTAAAAGCGAAAGGAAGCCCTTTCCCTGGATGTATCCATAGGCGGTGAGTCGGTGAGAGGACACGACGTCCGACTCCGACCCGTGGAAGAGTTGAGAGATGCAGATATCGGAGAGCATTTAGGACTGTGAGTAGAGTTAGAAGGTAGTTATTTGCTGTTATTTTAGACAGGAAAACAGTGCCTTTCATTGAGTCGGAGAGAATGAAAAAATCTCTCATTAAAATTTGTGTCATTTAGGAAAAATTGCTCTTTCCCCTCAACTGACTCAGACATTAATTTGCAGTTTGCACTGTGCTGTGTAAATCTATACAGAAACAAACCGTTATCTCTCTCTCTGTCTGCTCTTGCCTTTTTCCCATTGCCACTGCCATGCCACTCTTCACTCTAGTCCTAGTCCTTGTAGTCCGCGTGTAGTATTTAGGGAAATCATGGGATGGATCATGGGCTATACATGACTATATAATACAGATATTATGCCTATATGATGACAAACTAAGCCCCCTCGGATCTCACAGTGTGCAACTTCACAGTTGAATACATTTAAAAAATGAACCAGGTGTTGCCTTTATTTGACTACTCACAAATTTATAATTTTTTTTTTGTGCTTCTTTCTTTATTTAATAATTATATATTCAAGTTTTATATCATAGTCTCTCTCCCGTCAATAGATCAGGTCGATTTGGGCTCTTGCACACATATATTCCATATTCCACTCCACTTACATACTACATACAAATCATGCTTAAACTTCCGCAGCTCTCTCAACTCTCAACGCGCACACACAGTTATCTAAATCTATCTAGTTTATTAATTAATCATGACTGACAGATTTTAAATTAGCTTTTATTTTATTATTTTTACTCTTTAAAATGTAAAAAAATGTAGGCGAATCCAAGAGCTCAGTACTAGTAGTAGTACTAGTAGTAGTAGTAGTAGTAGAAATGTAATATCTGACATGTAAAAATTTACATTCAAAAATATGTAGGTAGGTACCAGGTTCTGATGAGCTGTGAATTTGTGAGTATGTGATTGTGATCTCCTGAATGAAACGCTATAGTCTATGACTAGTGAGTGAAGTGAAAACACTACTGCTCAAAAGAAATGCTTTTACTTTGCATAATTCCAAACTTTAATTGCAATCAATTTCCGTCCGATTTTAATTACGCTCTGAATTTTTCAACTTAAAATTAGATATTAGGAGATAGAGGAGAATGCTATCTTTATTTTTGGAACATCTGTTCCAGATTGCAAGGTTTTACAATGCAAAAGTGTGCAGTTTTTTTTAAACTTAGCAAATATGAAAATCATGAAAATAAAATGTAATAAAATTATATTTAGCCATTCTAACTTTGCAAATAGCTCCGCTAACTATATTAGTATTATATGAAAGGTAATTAATTTTTTCTTACCTTATATTGACATGTCCACACGAAATAATAATATTTGTCCAATATTAATTTAGAATTTCCTAATTAACTGTTTAAACCAATACATCTTGTTAACATTAAAACACAATCAGTCACAATATATAGTTTACTATCAACACAGCAGCATGGTTCCTTCTACCTAAAAATATATTTTTAAAAGTCCGTTGTTGTTTGATTGGTTTGATTTTAATATTTTTTCAACGTTTATAACGGCGTTTCATAAAAATGAGGGCACTATATAGTGTTATTAATTAATTGAACGGAAGAATCCTTTGAGTGTTACACAAACCCATACACACATACACACACAAAATAATCCCAATATCGGTTTCCACTAAAAACAATAAACACAGGACCTGTAAATATTTTCAAAAAAACTTGATAAATCCAGTAAAATTGAAACTTTTGCCTTTTCGTCCGTCCTCCCTAATCAAACTAAAACTGTCCAGTGCAATGTAGACGGGGATACTACAATATGTACATTAGAAGGTTTCCCTGGGCACTGTAGCCTGCTGCTGCATCCACCATACCACCTACAGCATACATTGTCTATGGAGATGGAGATTAAATCAGAGAAAAGGTCTTTGAATGTGGGAATGTTGTTGTGTGAATAAGCATTTCCAGCATGGAATTATTGTGTAAATACCTGAAAAAAAATAACACAAGTACAGCTCGAGAGAGAGTTGATAACTCCTATCACCATCCAAAAGCTTATTGGTTTTTACAATAAAATGTAACTAAATCAAATGTAGGGTAAAAGGCTCATCATCATCATCAAAGTAGTTAAAACTTGAAACATTATTAAATGTGTTTTCATATAATATACTTACAATATATTGTAAAAACCACTTTAAAAAGTTTCAACTTGCAAAATAGTTATATAGTGCTAAATTTAGAATATCAAAAGCCAAAGGTTGATAGGATATTTTTTTTATTTTCATTGAAACCGTGGAATATCTCTTCTAAATAAGTAGGCAAAAATTACCTACTTTGTTATACTAATTATGAAGGATAATTTACTTTTTTACAATTGTTCTCGATTTTGATGACTCTGTCTCTGGTAATATGTACGCTTATATGCTACATACGCAATAGATATTAGTACTTACATATATATGGAACGTGCCTTGAGAGTGGGCTCCGTAAAGCATCATCAATGGGAAGCAGCTGTATGTACATTGTACATTGCAGAGTCTAGTGTCAACTGTAGATATGAAACAAAGTATTTTTTACAATTTAAAAGTTACACAGATATACATAGTAGGATCCCATATACGTAAAGATATACCAATGCCATATAGCCATAGCCATCAATCACTAATAAAATCAGAGGCGGCCAACTTAACATAGCCCTGTAGTCTGTAGCTAACTAAATACTATGTATTTGAACACAGACCGATTACGGATATCTTTCCAGTCATTAAAACCTACTAGGTACATATAGCGAAATACAAACTGTATTTCTATATGACTGACTGCACTATAGATACGAATTACCACCACAGCCAATGTCAACGTCAACCCTATATGACTATACAGTATACAGGTATAATTTTTATAATTATTACAGATATTACCTATAAAATAAGTATTTTTCGACAGTGTATTGAATTTAAATGTGAATTAACTTAAATTGGATAGTTACAAAGTTTTATCAGGCTGAATGAGAATTCAAATTGACATGGAGATAAAATGTTTTACTTTTCGGATCTCACACACGCTCTCTCACATACCACAGAATTTCGGAATAACATAGTATAGTACCTATATGTATGCTCTATTAATTTATCCCGAGTGATAAGGGGAAAAGTGCTAAATACCAAAACTTGAATAGAACACATAACACACGGTTTAATGACAAATCAGCATTTTTCTTTAATTATCTCAAAATTTTAATCCACGTTTGCAACTACAATGCTTAATTATAGCAGCTACGTCCTACGTCTATGTTTCATATGCATTAGAATTTCAATTCATGTCTAATAACTAAGCACTTCCTCAACATACCACCCATAACCACCCAAAACAAAATTTACTTACCGAGTGCTGGTACTGGTGCTGACTAGTGAGTATTAGATAGTAGCACGTACTGGCAGCTGTGACTGTACACCGACATGATTATGAAAAATAATTTGTGTAGGTAGTAAGATTTATTACACTAATTAATTTACTAATTATAATGATGTGAATCATGGGTAATTCGTGGGCGAGTAGGGAAAATGACGTATTTTATAATCAACGAAAAGCAGCGTTAATTTGGCAAGGTACCAAATTACTGTCTGAAATTTCAACTAAAAACGGAAATACTGATGCATGGGATTTTTAGTACATTTCAAAAACTTCCTAATTGAGATTTACAGGTTTCAGGACATTTTCCTTCCGGAATTTTTCCTCCCAGACGTAATATACTCCTTCAGTTCAGGGACATTATTTTCCCTCCGGCAGTTTCCTCCCAGTTCGTACCGAGAACATGACAAACTCAATTACATACATTTTCTGGAAAGGAACAAAAATCGGGGATGTGATTTTAATAGTGGGAAGAAAATGTCTGGAAGGAAAATTTCCCGCATGAAAATGACGTGTACACGACTTACAATAATAAAGGTTTAAATATTTCAACAAATATTTAACAATCAATAGAACATTACAAATCACAACCTTTGAATGAACAGTTTGCTAAATGGATTTACAGTTTTTGGATATAGGCGAGTACAATGACTTAACTAACCAACCAAGTTCTGCACGTAATTTATTTGTTGATACTGATTGATAGATAAATAAATAAATTTTATATTTGTAACAATTTCCATTCAGTATTTATATTTACAACCACCACAAGAAATCAGAAATCCCACAATCAAAAATAGAGTTGAAAAACACTTTTATAATAATTATCAGAATATTAAATAAAACTGATGAACACAAAAAATTATGTGCAGGTGCAATATTGTCCAAAACATGTATATATCGCGTGCGTTATAATTGACCTAATATCAGTGTGATTTTGCCTAACAAAGCCATTATAGCCAATCCTCCTATCACAAACTCACACACATGGTTATCTCCAGAATAATTTGCAGCCTCAATCATGTGAAACTAGTTTTAATAAACGATACTTGTCTCCACAGAACTATATCAAGTAATATAATTTCAAAGGAGTCCACTTCTATACTACTCCTATAAGATGCCTCAGTCCCACACCAAACCTTTGAAAACATAAATAGAAAAATGATTACGAATTATTACAGATTTTATCACCGTTCCCGACAGTATACAACAATATACATACACATAGACGAGCGGCAGCCTCCGCCATTGGTTCTTGTTTTTTGTTTCATGTTTATTAACTGGACATAGTTTCAATACTTTTTTTTTATATGTTTAAGTAAAGTGTATTGATTTAAGAAACACTGAATTAAGAAATAATCTACGCCTTTTTTCCTTGTGAACACACCACCTTCCCTTGATTTAGTTTGATTGGACGTAATCAATATGTGTGGATACTCCGAAATTATTTTCATCAGTAAATACAGAGTCTACCTATGTACTACTTTTTTTCCCCAGTTTCTTTCTTGTCGTGGCAACCCTTGGAATTTTCCATTGGCTCCATCCAGAAGTGACGCCAAGTTGTAGTGCAGTACATACTGCATGGAGTTTTACATCGCATATATACCTATAGATATACACCCACACTACTGCATTCGGGATAATGGTGTGACTATTCCTATCTGTGCATCTGTGTATTCCGCAATGTACGCTGTACGGATGATATTTTATTTACAATGGATCTGCCTAACAATCAGTCAATACCTGTACAGGATGATTCTGACGCTACTCCTTCTACTCATAAGAAGTCAACACATCATCCATTAGAAATACAATATATGTACCACATATATATAGGCATAGCAAAACTTCTATAATTTAATTCCAATTTAATTTAAAGCAATCGCTATGGCTCTATTGTGAGATGGTAATATCAATCATAAATCTAACTCCGCGTTGAATGAGATAATGAACATTTGATGAAATTTGATTTTCAATTTAAAATAATAGTTTGCCAACAAAAGTAAAAATTCATAGCTACCATCTACCATAAGTGGAGCCTTAAGACCTTGTGAATGTTGTAGTAGTGATGGATGCACTTGTAGATATGACGATTTTAAACAGTCACATTGAACCATGCGGCAAGAAGTAGCAGAAAATAAACAAAGGCCAATTTAATTTATCGAATCTAAAGATAAGTCTATATAATATGATTGTCTCTTAATTCCATACGTCGTCGTCGTCGTCGTCGTCGCCCATGATAAATTATTATTCTATAATTCTAATGGCATGGCCCGCATGGGCTATACCCGCAATGCATATTACGTAATTAGGAATGCATACAGGTAAGTAAGGTAATTATGTGTATAATATCAATATTATTGGGCCCCTGAACTTGGTTACCTCATTTATGTAGTGTGATTGAGACATTGAGAACTGACGATGAGTATGCAGCCGCACTTCATTTTTAGTCAGTTTTTTTACCACATAAAAATCTGAATAATTCACAAGTTTCATAGGTTGTGAAATTGCTACCTGTCATATTGGTGGGTGACAGTTTACCACAGTTTCGATAGGTATTGTACGCTTTTAACTTATCCGATTTAACTTATCACATTTAACCTGGCAGATCTAACTTATGGTTGATTTAA
>JAQFZE010001473.1:0-17803 GCA_034695245.1 Dicyrtomina saundersi | reverse complement strand
CGCTATCGGCATACTTGCGGTGTACTGCACATTGCCTGTGCCGATACAAATCCGATTGTGCCGACAATTATCTGAGGCAAAGGCGAATCAAAATGTTTCTTGGGGCTACGGTCACCTCTTGGAATTCATCAAAACAGAGTATGTAACAGACAGGGAATTCCCTGATGTGGCCCAGGATCCCTTTGAATATGACTCACAGATCCAGATGGATGAAACATACGCAGAAAAAACGTTGAGTGCTCCCCCTGCTTCCAGTTCCAATATTGGTTTTAACTGTATTTCATGTAAGAAACATTTTAGTCATCTTAAAGAAATACGGGAACACTACAAGAATTTTCACACTACTCAAGATGGTAAAATAGATTCGAGTGTCCGCTCCCGAATTGTGAGACAGCAACCATTTCTCAACTGTGTCTTAAACGACATCTTAAAAATGTTCACTCAGACACGTCACAGGAGCGACCCTTCAATTGCCCAATTTGTAACTTGTCATTCAAAACTAAATCTCATACAGATATACATTGTAACAAAGTTCACTCCTCGAAGCCCTCAACCATGGAAGAGAGGATACAAAACATGTTGTAGCTCAAGTTTTTGTAACTCTTGCAGTCAGTTTATATAACTACATTTTCAATTCTCATAAGCTTGTATAGTTTTATCTAAAGAATTTTTCAAATAAGATTTTAGTTATTTGTGAAAACCGTTCAAAAAGTCTTATATTTTGGTATATTTAATGTAATAAAATGTGAAAGCAAAATGTTGACAATAGGAGCAGTCAAATCAAACAATAAAATAAATGGGCAAAAATGTATCCAAGTGTCATGACCCTAAAGTACGGCTGCTAGCGTTATTTTGAAGTCACACCGCACAAAAACGTAAACTTACGGATTTTGCCGCATTTAAACATTAAAAGCATAGCATAAGCAAACACTGACTAATTATTTACAATTAATAAAAATTCATATTTTTCAATTTATCCATCACTCCAAGTTGAAGGCGATATGCGATGTCGATTGTCGATGCGGTGTCATTTCGGGTCTTGGGGACTTGGGGTACTTTAATACGATAAATCATTTGTAAGTATTTGCCGAATCACGAATTATACTAAATCATGTGAAGCACAAAGTTGTATCAGTAAAGACAGTTAAGAATAAATATAATTAACTCGTACAAAAAACAATCAGCATGCATAATGTAAAAGCTTAAAATGAAAAAAAATGAAATGCAAAAACTGCAAAAAGAAATAGTAAAAAAACCGTATCACCGTATGACTTTTCTGCATTTTCGAAAGGTTTTTTTTTTATATGTATTTAAACTAAAAACAGCCGCCAAATGTAAATTGGCGCCAAGCTTCAAACTCATTTAATTCAAATTATCAAATTCAGAATTCAGATGCTTGGATTGATTTTGAATTGCTTTTTGATGTTTAATTAATTCTGTTAATAGTTATAAACTTGAAATTACATCATTAATTTGATTTGAATGTAAGAAATTAATATTTATAGTAAATTGGGATTTATTTAATTAATTTGAAATATTACTTATAATTAGCTACTAGCTACCTCTTAATTTGGAGTAAATCAAAATGTAAAGTGTCGCCATGTTATTGAAGTTTAAATTTTTGCACCTTCATTTAAAAGCTATAGCAGTAATTAGCACAAACCAAAATATGGTGTTTTATTTTGTAATATTATTCATTATTGTTGATTGTGTTGGTTGAAGTGTTTTGAAACAATGAATTGGTCTGCCCTTGAGTATTGTTTGTGTATTGTGAAACATCTGACTCATAAATAATTAATTTTGTGGGTTAATCAGTGATTAGTAATAAAAATCTGACATCTCTGGTTGCTGTGTGCTATAGAAACCAATATTCTGGAAAAATACAACGCAAAAAAAAGTTGACGTTCACTAATAACTAGCGAAAAATCTTCAATTGTTGATTGTGATCCTGTTGCTTGTGTTATTCTGCTAGTCACGTTGTTTTCGATTTTGACTGGCTAATTTAATTTAGTTAAATTGCAACTTTAAAATTGTTGATTAATTTAAACATAAATTAATTAGTTAACAATGTACTACAGCAAGTGGAGCCAAGCTTGTCTCCTCTGTGGCACCTCCAACTCTACGACTCAACTTCCAAGTAAAGACCAAGTCAAATTGACCGAGGCCTTTTGTGAACTCTACGAAATCGACACTCAGCTGGATGAAGTTTGGAACACGGTTCAATTCGCATTTTACTGTTCCAACTGTCGAGGGGAAATACTTTTCATTTATGAATTTCAAACTCAACATCAGTCTGGGGTTGGTCAACAGGACAATAAAAATGTTTCCATTGGAAAATTACGATCACGACTAGAAACCATTCAGCACCAGCAGGAGGTGAAATTACGAAAGTTTATTGATACTTTGATTCCATCCGAAACCTTAGATCTTGAGGATGGTACTGATACTGATCAGATTTGGGAGGAAATTATGAAGCGGAAGCAACTTTTGATATGTAAGACGGATTACTTGATTAATTTTCAATTCATTTTCATAATTCTTAATTTTGTAGCATGTCAGAAATTAATTCCCAACTTTTGGATTGTTAAAAGTATTATTGCCGTATTTCTTCTATTGGAAATTTAAATCCGTGGGCGTGATAACTTCAGTTTTTAGACATTTCTCAGTGTAGTTCTATTTTCATATAAAATATAATGAGATTTGGAAATATTTGCATTTTATAAGGTATGGAGATCCTGCACGATTTAGGAGCAGTGCCATCACCAGCATCAGAACTAGAACCCGAAGCGGAACCCGAACCGGAACCAGATCCAGAAAATGATAATCCTGTTCCGAATAATGCAGAGTCGCTCCCATCCCCATCACGCACGTCATTAAATTTAAATCCACCTCCTCCGTTAGCTCCAATTTCCACTCAGGAACAAACATACCTAAATGAAAATGACCAAGACATCGAAGACACTGCTACAAATTCACTTGTTGCCAATGCGGATTCCGTCGATCCACAAAATTCTGCACTAAATTCAGATCGAGATTCTAGTGGGAAAGATATTCCAGACGAAGGGCAAGACGCAAGTAATCCAGCTGATCACGACGATCACATCTCCAACTCGGAATTGAATCTCGATGCGGATGTCGATGTGGATGCCGATGTCGATGTGAAGCCAGAAATTCTCCAAAATTTTGACTCCGCACCAGAGGCTGGTATGCAAATCATCGCAGTAGAAAGTCTGAGCAATAAAATTAATTCAGACCAAGTTCACTTACGTTCAAAATCGACCACAGATGACACGGAATTTGTTAAAGAAAAGAATGTTTTGATGGAGTGGAAACGTCGGTTCAATTTAAAGGAAGTTTCTATCAACATTCAAAAAGTAGATTTTCCAATTAAAGAAGAAGGATGTGAAACTGGATCAGTAATTAGGTCAGAACCAGAACTAATTTCGAAGCCAGCTGAAATCCAAGACATGTACAGTTCCCTTTGTAAATCTGTATTTAATCGCAAGCTGAAACTTGCAGAATCCGTCCCGCCCGCATCAACTCTGTTAAAATCAACATCGAAATCGACATTGAAATCAAAATCAAAGACCAAATCCAAATCGTCCCCTTTAGTTAAAAGTGTCGTGCTTCAAAATAATTCTGATGCCGAAGGCAAAGTCATTCCCAGAAGCATGGGTAGGAGAGCAAAATACTACAAATTGACAGAAGAGGCTGAGAAACTCTACGCAATTCCAATGGCAATTAATGAAGAAGTCAAAGCGGTGGAATCCTCACTGGCAGGTGCAGGTCTGGCACTTCTTTGTACATGGACGGACTGTGCTCATGAATTCAAGACTGAAAAGGAACGTGTAGAACACATTCGGAGAATTCATGAAGGTTCGTTTTTAATGTTGTAGTTTCAATTCTAGATAATTACGCATTTCTAAGAATTATTATTCTATGTTATTCATTTTATCAGTATTTTTGTCTCCTAATTACTTTTCTAATTATGATATCGTCTGTGAAGAACCAAAATTACCCATGTCCAATTTAAACTACAATCAAAATGAGCTATGTCATAAAAACAAAATGAGAAACATGCGTCAAATGTTAATTACGAGTTTTTGAAAAACCTATTTGCATGTATTTGAATAGGTGCAAAATGTTCTAATTCTATGTTTTCGAAAAGGTGCAAAATGTTCTAATTCCGTGTGTTTGAAAAGTGTAAAATATTGTATTTACATATTTTAGGAAAGTGCAAAATGTTTTATTTACATGTTTTTCAACAATGTAAAATGTTCTATTTACAAGTTTTTGAAGAAGAGAAAAATGTTCTAATTCCATGTTTTTCAAAAGGTGCAAAATGTTCTAACTACATATACTCAAAAAGTGCAAAATGTTCTATTTAAACGATCTCAAGACATATTTGAATGTTTTTGTAGATAGTAGATATTGATTTTAGCTAAAAATTGGATATGGGTCATTTTGGTTCTTCACCCACGATATAATAATGCAATATTCTAATTTTGTGTTGAATTTTTTCCAGGATTTACGTATCCGTTTTTATGTGAAACATGTGGAATGTCCACCCACTCTTACAACCGATATCTCGATCACCAAAACATTCATCTGGGCCTCACCCCGTACAAATGTCTACTGCCCGGCTGTGAGAAATCTTTTCATACTTACGATCATCGTAGGGACCACTTGCGACGAGTCAAACACAATACGAAATTTGGGACTGAGCAAAGTCAGAAGCATTCAAAAAAGACAATAACATCTGTAAGAAGCGTCGGAAATATTCCTGAAATCCTCCAAAATTTTGCAGAATTAAAACGCCTTCACAACGTAAAGGAATTAAGTATCCACCTTCAAAATGTAAACATTAAACGCGAAGCCGAAAACCCTATGCCGATGCCGACGCCGACGAAAGAAAAGGAACAGCGAACTCGCAGCGGTCGCTTGGTGAAGAAAACTGTAAAGGCACAATCAGTTATAACAGTGGTAGACGAGAAGCCCATTAAATCGAACAGAACTGTAGGGGACGAAAAACTAATTGACGGGGACGAAAAATTATTCGACGGGGACGAAAAATTATTCGACAGGAACGAAAAATTAATCGACGCGGACGAAACTAAAAACTATGAAGATCATTCTAACAATAGCGCTGTGAATTCCAATTCGGCTACGGACAGTGGATCAGACCCTGAAATAATCGAAGTAAAAATGGAAATTCTCCGAAAGAAAGTTCGGAAACGAAAACAATTCAATTCGGAGAAACGAACGAAGGACTCCTTTAAAATTAAATTTGACCACCAATACCATTACCAGCATACGAAACCGAAACCAAAACCGAAATCAAAACGTTCGCCCCGCCTCCCGCGCCCGCCCAAAAATGTATGTGACACCTGCTCCAGAGTTTTCGCCTCCGCCAAAATCCTAGCAGACCATCAAAATACGCACAAGAATATCACCCCCTACCACTGCCCCGAGCCGGACTGCCCCTACAAAGCTGCCATGGAGCGGAATTTGGAGGGCCACCGTCGAGTTCATCAGTTGCCCCGTTTCAGATGTGAGGAGACAGACTGTGGAAGATATTTTCGGGACCGCAAGTGCTACAGAGATCACATGGCCTCTCACAAAGCGGACACCCCCCGAGTGGCCCGAGTGAGAGTCCCCCGGCCTGTGACGGTGACGGACTACAGATGCCGCACGTGTGGCCGCTACTACGTGAGTCAGATTCAGCTCAATAAACACCACCAAAATATGCACCTGTACAGAGCGAGGCGGAATGAAGCCGGGGAATACAAATGTGACCAGTGCCCCAAGACTTTCACCGTCCAATCAACTTACACCAAACACATTCGCACCCACGATGAGGCCTACGTCCGCCAAAATTTAACGTGTAAAATCTGTGAGAAAGTTTTTGCAAATCAAGAATCCTTTGACCAACACGAGCAAGAATTTCACCCTGAAAAATGTATTTTCAAATGTGAATACGTCAACTGCAAATTCTCTACTTCGAGAGCGACTAAAGTGAGGAGACACGTGGCCTTGGTGCATCTTAATTTGAATCCCAGGACCCCGAGGGGCCCCGTCCATGGCCCCCGCCAAACCCAATTCAAATGTCCCATGGACAACTGTCGCTTCGTCTCCCGTACAGCAGGCTCACTCAAAGGCCACCTCGTCCATCGCCACACGGACGCCACTCCGTTCGAGTGCAAATTCTGCCATCGCAACTTCAAAACGCTCGACTATCTCAAGTCTCACATTAGAATTGTCCACTCCACGACCAAGGACCATGTTTGTAGCGAGTGCGGGAAGGCCTTCTCGCACAGGCGCTATCTGGCGGATCACGAGGAAACACACAAGGAGGTCAAGTCCATCATGTGCGACTTATGCGGGCTGGGATTTAGTGCGAGGGGCGGGCTTATTAAACACAAGCGGAGGCACCATCCGGAACCGGAACCGGGAGACGGGAACAATAACGATAACGATTTAAATTCAAACTCTGCCATTGTTCAATACTCTGAAACCCCGCGAAATATACAAAGACGGAAGAAAGATTCGTACCCTTGCAAATTCTGTACCGAAATATTTTCAAAGGAACGCGCTCTGGCCCTTCATAAAAGGCGGGAACATGCGGAGAAGTACAAATTTCAATGCGAGCAGTGCACCTTCGGCTCCCCCCGTCTCATCCCTCTTCAGAAGCACATCCAGGAGAAACACACCGTAGGACGGCCTTTCAAGTGTGACATCTGTGGCTCTGATTTCAACAACCCAAAATACTTGATCCGACACAATGAACTGGTCCATCCCCCTGAGCTCAAGTTCCCCTGCGCCATCTGTGGGAAGAAGTTTCCGAATAAACGGTATTTAGTCGACCATCAGCTGTTCAAACACTGCCACAAAAACTCTGGAGGAGGTCCACCCCAAGGCAAGACTGAAGATGGCAACTTCCTGTGCGTGTCTGCTACTGGCAACGAAAACGAAAATCAAAACGACACACACAAAAAATCACATTCTTTTGAGACCCCTGAAAATGAGACGGCTGAAAATAGCGCGGGAATTAAAACTATGGAAATGGATGACAAAAATTTGAAAATTTGTGAAGTAACTGCCCCTCCAAAGGAACCGCCGCCGCCGGCTGCGCCGATTTTAAATCCACCGCGGAATATTTTTAACGATCCAGATCCGGAACCAGAAGGATTTATTAATTTTGGATTTCAGTATAACTACGTTTGATGAGGCAATTTGCTGAGAAAATGTAATTTATTGAAAAAAGTTACGCTCAATTATGAATGACGTAGCACATTTACATAATTAGGTATAGGATTTATAAAAAATGGTTTAAAGTGTGTGTTAATTAAATGGGACTGACATTATTGCATAATAAACTGTGTATATATTTCCATTTATTGAACAAGTTTTCATAATTCGTGTAGTTAATTCCCGTAGTATCGCACATTTCATTTACATAATTATATATCGTGTGTGAAGAAGCAAAATGACCCATATCCATTTTTAGCTGGAATGAATATCCACTATCTACAAAAATTTTCATAGTCTTGAGTCTTGAGAGCATTTAAATAAAACATTTTGCACTTTTCAAATACATGGAATTATCAATTTTAGCACATTTTTGAAAACATGGAATTAGAACATTTTACACCTTTTCAAAAACAGTTGAAAAGAACATTTCACGTTTTTCAACATCTCCTAATTAACATTTTACGCATGTTTCGGATTCTGTTTTTATGACATAGCTCATTTTGATTGTAGCTGAAATTGGATATGGGTCATTTTGGTTTTTCACCGAAGAAATTAAACATGAGGCAATCATCAGCAAATAGTTTATATCGAAACAACAACTACACATCAATCATTAGCATGAATTAGATTTATATAGGAAAACAGGTAAAGAGGAACGAAGGCCCTTTAACTAAATACGGGGTCGTCCATAAATGACGCCATCGGTCATCGGTAGGATCAGCGGGTCTATTTATATTCGGATATTGATGAAATACCCCAAAATGTTTCAGTTGGTCGCAAGGAGGGTTTCATTTCATAAGGTTCTAGAAATGCATATATTTTGATGACATCATTGGTGGACGATCCATAACTAACAAATAACTAATTAACACTAGCGATCGATATAGATTAATCAATTTTAGAAATCTAAACTACAAGTCATCTAATAAAAAATATTCAATAACTGACAAGTTTTTATTCCGCTCTCAAATTTACAGTCATCTTTGAAACTGACATTTTTTTCTAATTAAATTGTAAGTAATTCATAAAATTATGTGAAAAATACTTGAGGACTTTTTATAACATTTTACATGTCCACGAGCTGGAATCCAAAAGCGAGGTCAAACTCATGACAGGGAATTGCCAATTGATGCTGTGGTATGAGACTGGGGATGCCTTGGTCCGAAACCGAAACTGAAAAGTCGGGCTGTTCTTCAACACACGTTTCCGTTTCAGATTCGGGCCTTTCCGATATTTCCGATCCAGTTTCTATGGCCCCCACTAAGAGGTGACTTCCACAGGGCTCCGCCTCCGACTCCATCTGAACCGGCATCGGGTCCATATTATTTACTTGGAGAAAATCTACTGAAGCAGAAGAAGTGGGTCCAGTTTCATCTCCTGCATCAGTTGGAAGTATTTCCTCAGCAGCATGAACAAGTGGATTAAGCTCATCATCATCATCATCTTTTTCGGAAGTATTCGGATTCGGATAGTTCCCCGGTCCCGGTTCTTCCCCGGGATTTGGAGCAACGGGTTCGACGAAGGAAAGTTTTTTGTGCTCAGCTGGATGGACGACACGTGTATGTTTTTTGAGATGTTGCGACGTCTTAAACGTGTTCCCACAGAGCGGACACTCGAAAGGTCTGTCAAAAGAGTGGACGGCGTAGATGTGTTCCTCGAGCGGCGGGAGGCTTGGAGCGCCGAAGGGGCAGTGTGCACATTGGTACTGGTAATTTTCTGGGTGTTCCTGACGCTTATGAAGCGCCAAAGTCCGGACGCTTGGACATGATTTCTTGCAGTATTTACAGGGGTAGGTGGTTGTGGTTCCTGTTTTCGAAGGGGACTTATTCTTAGTACCGTCTTCCAAGATTTCCTCGCCATCTTCATTATTCGCTTTATTTTGTAGATTTTTGGAATGCATTTTCCGCTCATGTTTAAAAAGCCCACTTTTCGAAGCAAACCCGGCGCCGCACAAGTTGCACACACTCCGCCCGCTATCCTTTTTATGCGTCGCCTCGTGCGCCGTTAAATAGCTTCTTTGAGCAAAGGGCTTACCACAAGTAGAGCAAACGTAAAATTGTTCTTGACGGTGGACTTTGTTAGTGTGCTTCTTCAAATTATTGAAACTGTCAAAACGCTTGGGACAAGTGAGACACTCAAAGGGTCTCGCTTTCCCGTGGGCGTGTTCCAGATGAAGCCGGAGTTGAGCTTCGCTCCGGGCGCTATACCTGCAGTCTTGTATTTGACACTCAAAGGCTGTTCCTTTTTTCAGTTGTGGCTCCGTCTGCACGTGGGCAAATTGTTCGTGTTCCTCTAGCCTCTTGAGTGTCCGGGCACGGAAATTGCAGCTTTGGATCTCGCACTGGAAAGGACACCGGTCCGGGTGATCCGCCTGCTCGTGGATTTGTAAATTAGTCTTTGAGAAGAAGATGTGGTTGCAGTCGACGCAGGTCAGATTGTCCCGGACGTAGGCTTCATCGTGGGATTTCACATGTCGGTGGAGCTCATCTTTCCGGGAGAAGGTTTTGGTGCAGGAGGAGCATTTGAATTGAAGGACGGATGAAGCGCCACTTTTTTTAGGGCCGTGGATGTTCCGCCTGTGTTTAGTGAGTGAACTTCTGGAAGCGTAGTTTTTGGGGCAGGAGGGACATTTGAATTCGAGCAAAAGTGGATCGTCATCTTTGTTCTGGAGAAGTTTCTTCCTTTGATGGAGATGGACGTGGGTTTTGTACGACTTGGGATCCCGAAAACCCTTCCCACACGTTTCACAGACACGACTCAAGGGGCCATGGACATTTTTGAGATGCTCCTTTAGCCGGAGCTCAGTAGCAGATTTGTAGGTGCAATGGTGCTCAATGCAGTGGAATGGTTTGAGCCCCTTGTGCACGTTCTGATGATCTCTCACGTCTTTTAACGAAAAAAATTGACGTTTGCAGGTCCCACAGGGGAATTTAGCTCGATGCTTCGGTGTGGGTCCGCCATACTTCTCCTTCAGTCCTGTTTCTGATTTTTTCTTCGGTTTTTCTTTGGCGGTTTTGACCGGGGAGGTGGGCCCTTTAATGACTATTACGCCATCGTCCTCTCCTTTTTCTACAGATGAATCCACTGATTTTGTTCGACTCTGTTTTTGACTCCGACTTTGAGATTTGGGTTCGTCCTGTATTTTTCCTGCTGAATTTGTTGCGCTGGCACTGCGTTTGAATGTTCGCGCTTTGAATGTTTTCTTGACGACACGACCACTGCGCGTCCGCTCTCCCTTATTTCCATACGCTAGGGGGGCCTCCTTAGTGTCATCCATTTGGGTCCTGTGAAGAACGATACTGAATTCTTTCAAGTTGTAGTCCCGCCTGTAGTCGGCCAAGATTTTATTTTCTTCGGCTTCGGCGTCGGTGGATTGGATTTGACTTTGGTTTTCGGCTTGAGACTTGATGCGTGGATTTAGCCTGCTGGAATTTCTTTTTGGCCCGAGTGAAGTTGATGCTTTTTCCAAATTTAAATCCAAATACAAATCCAAATTCAATGGTTTAACAGGATTTTGATTTTTTGAATTTCTCTTGCTAGGGATTTTAGCACTACGTTCAATTTCAGGTGGAGACAGGGATGCGGATTTTGAGCGAATGGACTGGCGGATTAAAGAGTAGACGCTGGTCATTTGAATTCCGTTGGTTTCTGGTTCAATAGATTTTGATGATCTTCTCGTTTTTATTGTACGTTGATGAGGTGCTTGACGTTCTTGACGATTTCGTTTTGGTGGATTGCGTTTTATGTTGTCAACTTTAGTTACTTTAGCTTTGTCCTCGTTATTCTCCTCTGTTGTTGATGTTTCGTCGGTAATTTTAATTCTTTTAGGATCCATTTTCAATTTAGATTTAGATTTGCGTCCACGTTTCAATTCAACGACAGTATTTTTTGTGACAGCTGATTCTGTTTCGGTAACATCGTTTTCTGAAGTTTTCGGAACTGGTGGTTTCCTTTGAGATCGTAATCGTGTAGATGAGTGGTCGTCCTGTACCTGGTTTTCAGGGGTTTGTTTCGATTTCGGTTTTGGTTTTGACTTCTTTGCTGCGGATTTTGGTGCAGTAGAATTCACAGAAATATTTTTCGTTGAAGGAATTTGGACCTCAGGACTGACTTGGGAGGTCGATGGGGCGGATTTTGATTTTGAGCTGTGATTTGATTCAGAATCTGATCCAACAGGTGTGGTGAGTATATTTGGAAACGGATTCGGATTCGGAATGACATTTTTAGGTGAAGTTTGCACATCTGCATCGGCATCGGCAGCGATATCGACGTCGATGTCGATGTCTTCAACATCGGACACACTTGGGAGCTCTACATCGCTATCGCTATCGGTATCTAATTCCGATTCTGGGTCTGGAACTTCATCATTATTTTGTGAACCATCTTCCTTGATTTCATTTCGATTTGAATCTAAATTTGGTGGATCACTTGCTGTTGGAACCGGGACCGGGTCCGGGACTGACGCTGGTACCGGATCGCAGTCGGTATCATCCGAGTCGCTCACAAGGTCAACTTGTTCAGGTTCCGATTCGGATTCCGAATCTGTGGAAGATCGAGCAGGAATCGGAACCGAAACCGGTGAGGGTGATTTAATTGTTACAATGACAGGCTCAGTTGCGTCTGCAACACCGTGTCGCAGCTCCATACCTGGAAAAATAGAGTTAATTAATCAAACGAACTCATTAATTTATTAGATTTTAATCGAAAATGTAAAATGTAAAATGTTTTTTTTTGTTAAATATATTTACTTACACATCAAAAGTTGCTGCCGCTTAACTATCTCCTCCCAGAACAGAAATTCATCCTCGTCCTCGTCCACATCTTGAGATGCCATTAAGTTGTCGATACATTTTCGTAGTTTAATTTTATGATCCAACTGCAGCTTCCGTAATTTTTTGAGATCCTCAGAATCTTCATCCTTCCCAGTCTGAATCTGATGACGATAGTTGAATTCAGAAATGAATTCCATATCATCCATACATTTTGGACAGTAGAATCCAAATTGAATTGCATTCCACACTTCATCTAACTGATTGTCAATTTCATATAATTCACAAAATTCCTCGGTCACTTTCAATTGAGCTGTGCTTGAAATTTGTGAGGTGGACTCAATGGAGCCACAAATTAAACATGTTTCGTCAAAATCACTGTACAATGCCATTTTTACTTTGTAATTTTATTGAAAAATTCAACTGGAGAAAAATCACCACAGATTAACAGTTGACGTATATTAATTAATTTATCATTAATTCTTTTTATCGGCTCATTTTGGCTGATCTACACTCTACACTGTTAACTGAAAGTTAATTCCATTCAACACTAAACATTAACATTATCAGACTTGTCAATTTCGAATAATTCTAACGGATACAACTCAAACTACACAGATGACAGAACTAATGGAAAAAGCTTCAAAAAAGTTCATAATTTACGTACATGTAAATTATGTAACAATTACTTTTAAACACCTCCAACTTTACTGTCTGTGTTAATGTAACTTTTTTTAACACGTTGCTGGGTTGCAATACTAAATTTTGATATAATTAGTATGCGTGTTCTATGTTAAATAATTGTAGGCAGTGCCTACTCTTTAGTAGTTGGCGTTGGCAGTTGATTCTAATTCTAATGCTCAAAGTGCTCAAACTCAAATAACTCAAAATAAAAGTATTACTTACACAGTTTACATTAGATTTTATTGAAATCAAATATGTGATTTTCGTTTTGAAACTTAGCGCGTATTTTCTAGACTCTAAGAAAATTTTCCCACACTCAGAATTGAGCACGTATTAAAATCTATGTTAAACTGAACTGGACAGAAAGTTTCCACGAATTCCACGGAAGACAGAAAGTGAAAGGAAAAGGAACCGTCCAAAAATGACGTCATTCAGAAATCCCCAATTTTCAGACCTTATGAGCCTCTGCCCTCTTGTCATGTCCATAACAACAGCAAAATTATAACAAACTATTTAAGTCCCCAAAAGCAATTTATTTACATTATTTTTACATTAGTACAAATCACCTTTAATTAACATAGGATCATAAATCAAATTGAATTCCAAGTCTAGGATTCACAACTAGTACCAGAACAAGAGACGAATTAAACATAAATTACTTAGGTACTTACAAGTTATCGAAATTAATGTTAATAATGAGGAAATAAAATATTTAATGGCCTGGATTCTGTTGTATATCAAAGCGTAGTTAATAAATTAATCTAAAAATTCGATAGTTGCTACTATAATAAAATTAACTAAACTAAAATAGATCATTTGCCATAATGTAATTTAACGTACAACATATCATAAATATTTTGTTAAGACGATATCCCAATGCCGATCCAGGGGACAGGGGACTCCTTAAAGAATGTGTTAGTATTTTTCTAATAGGTATGCTCCGGCAGACCCAATTACTCACGCTAACGATTTACTTGACATCTGACATACTTACAGCTAATGTATACAAAATAATTTTATTATAAATACACCAGTACACCTACACATTGTTAAATTCTCAAATATTTTCTACAGTTCATTCAGTGTTGCTTAGTTAACACAGAAGACATAGATTATTTGCAATAAATTGTGTAGTAAATTTGCAGGTTTAGCTTCGTTCTTTGTTTTCCTCGGTCATCTTGTCTTCTTAAAGAAATCCTGTAGGTTGTAGGTATTCTATTTTTTTTCCTTATAACTTCTTCAATAATAAGAATGTACAATAAATATTTAATTTCAAGGTGTAACACATTCAGCCAGTCAGCAGTACTGACAGTACGGTCAAAGTCAAAATCAAAAGTGTACTTAATTCGTTAGTGAAGAATCAAAATGCCTATGATCAATTTAAGCTACAATTAAAATATCCAGCTAGGTCAAAACAGACACTAAATATGAAGTACTACATGTAAAGCGTAGAAGGTTAATTTATTTTAACCGAGTTTTTGAAAAGTTCAAAATGTTCAATTTGCAAGTTTTCAAAAAGTAAAAAATGTTCAATTTGCGTATTTTTAAAAAGTGCAAAATTTTCAATTTGCGTATTTTTTAAAAGTGCAAAATGTTTAATTTACATTTTTTTAAAAATTGCAAAATTGTCTATTCGCATGCTTTTCAAAAAGTGCAAAATTTTCAATTTGCATGTTTTTGAAAAGTGCAAAATGTTCAAACCGCATATTTTAAAAAACTTCAAATACTCAATTTTTATGGTTTTTTAAAAATTCCATAAACATTTTATTAGCTGAATCTTTTTGAAAATTGTAAAATAATTGTATTTGCATGTTTTGGAAAATTGTGAGAAGTCCTATTTTTACATGTGCTTTCTTGACCATATGATTTGTACATTTGTTTTGCAGAATGTGAATTTTGTGTTAAGCTCAAACTGAATATGGGTCATGTTGAGTCTTCACCAATCAAATTTTCCTTAAAGTTACTTTCTTAAAGCTACTTTCTGTACAAATATAAAATAATTTATAAAATTTAAACTATTATTAATTCATAACAACCATTAAAATTCCAATAAATGTAAATAAAACATCAATGTAATTTTAGTAAAACAGAAACAGATTACTTTTTTTAAAGAAAATATAGGTAAATCCAATGATTTCGGTTTTCATGTTTACAATGCAATATTCTATATGCTTTCTTAAATATAAAGGAAAAAAACGAACTTCCCAAATTCCTATATTTAACCACATACTTACGGCATTACATTTTGGAATGAATGTCCACATGGCGTTTCAATCCTTGCTCCGACTTGAGGATCTGACCGCAAACAGAGCACGTTAAACAATTTCGGATGTACGTCTCGTCGTGGAATTTCATGTGATACACTAAATTCCTTTTAAGAGTGTAGATGCTGTCGCAGAGGGGACAGGGGAATTGGTTCTGGTTCACACCCCCTTCCGCGTCATCGTACAACTCCTCCATCCGCTCCCCGTGTGACCGCATATTGTGTCTCTTGAGAGAAATCTCACTCAAAAATTTTCGATTACAAAGTTGACATTTGATTGGAATCCTACAAGAATTTGGGTCACCATCTGCCGTCATCGTGTCACCATCTTGACCTTTTCCCTTGTCAGGCGCCGCCTTCTGCTTGGGCCGGGAAGACTCCTGTAGCTTATTATGGGCAATTAGCGAATGCTCCTTAAGTCCATGGGGATACACGAAGGCGGCTCCGCACTCGGAACAAACATGGTCCTTCGAAACCGGATGTCGACTCGTCACATGTTTATTTAAATCCCGCGGAGTTTTAAAAGTGTTCCCACAGATGTCACACTTAAAATCCCGGGAGGTAGCGTGCTTCGAGAGCATGTGGTGCTCCATGGTCGGGAGGGTGGGGGTTCCGTAATTGCAGTACTCGCACTGGAATTTGAATTTTTCAAAATGCGCCACCCGCTTGTGAGACTTGAGCTGACCGATGTACGGGAAACTGAGGCCGCAGTGTTGGCAGACAAAACTTTTTTCAGGGGTCGGCTTGGGCACGGGAGGCGGGAGAATTGGAGCCGCGGTCCCGGTTCCGGTATCGGACCCGTTACCACCGTTAACAACGTCCTCGGATCCAAGATTTCGACAGTGAACGAGTCTCATATGTCTCTTAATGGAACCCTTATGACGGAGAACTGCTCCACAGAGATCACACAAAACTGTGAGAGCCGCATTTTGTGCATCTCTCTCAGCCTGAAGATGCCTTTTCTCGTGGTCCTGACGATAGCGCTTCGTCCCAAATTCTTTCCCACAAATAAAGCAAATGTGCTCCTTTGTAGCAGAGCTCACGTGCGCCTCCCGCGCATGTCTTGTAAGGCCCTCCTTCGTCTTGAAACGGCGGGAGCAAACTTCACAGAGGAATGGGCGCTCATCCGTGTGCACGTTGGTCATATGCCGGGTGAGGGAGCGGGCTTCCACCGCACTGAATTTACAGTTTAAAACTTCACATTTGAATGGAAAGTCACGTGGACCGCTGGTGTGGATGAGGGCTTCATGGGCTTTGAGCCTCTGCTCCGACGAGAGGATCTTCCCACACGTGGGGCAGGTGATGTTCTGCTTCACGAACGTCTCGTCGTGAGTTTTCTCGTGTCGGTCACATTGGAATTTTGTTGAGTAGGATTTGTCGCATTCGGAACATTGAAATTTTGGTTTGGGGGGTTTCTCCGAGGAATTTGGTGTCGGTCTCGATTTTGATTTCGGTCTTGATCTTGATGATGATTTAGATTTCTTGGACCTTTTTACTAGAACTTTTTTGCTAGGCCGTGGGACATCCTCAGCGGATGACACTAAAGTTGTAACAGAGTCCGAGTTTGAATTTGAACCGGAGCCAGAGCCAGAGCTAGAATCCGAATCCGAATCCGAGTCCGAATCGGAGTCAGACGCTGACGATACTTCGGAGCCAGAAAGCTGTTTAACGCTGATAGTGAATTCATGTGCGTTAAAACGACGGTTTAATTCTGTGTATGTTTCCGTGTCAAGGAATTGACTGGCTTTTCCATGGCCTTGACCTTGGGTTGGGTTGCTCTTTGTTTCTTGTTTTGTGGGATGAAATTTCAAACTTGCTTTGGTTGATTTTTTGCCTGTTCGAGCGGCAGACGCTGGTGCCGAAACTTGTGCTAATGCTTGTTTTATTGACAGATTTGTATTTCCAACTTTGAGCTTTTCAAGGTCGATGTAACATTCTTTGATGTTGTATCGGCGCTTTAATTCCAAATAGGTTTCGGTTTCGGTTTCTTCGGTCTGGTTATTTTTTTTGACAGACTGAATTCTCTGATATTCGGTTTTGAAAGAATTAGGGATTATGTTGGATTTTCCAGTTGGCGAAGTTGAGATTTTGGGGAATTTTAGTTTGACTGTTAAATGGTTCTTTGAAGGAGGAGAGAATGTGGCTGATGGTACTGGTTCTAGGGATGTTGCTGATTCCGATTTAAATTTTGGTGGATTCGTAGTTAAACTTAGCGGATCTTCCTCTTCTCCTTCAATATTTATGACGGGCTTTATATCTAAATCCAAATCCACATCCATGTCACAGTACGACGACATATTTCCATGTTCAGTATTATTTTCTGAGTAGTATATTGTTTGATTCATTTCCATTTTAGTCTCCATTTAAAAACGAGGGCTGTTCCAGTACGTCAAGGGTTCAAACTTCTCTCTGCTGCAACCGCAGACAGGCGAACAATGGACAACTGCGAAAAAAAAGCAAAATTTTAATAGTGGAATACTAAATTGATTACTCGAAAAGTAGGACGAGATGATCGCGAATGTCGTGAAGGAATTAAAACAGTTGACAGTACGTGTAGAAAATTCAAAATTAAATGTCAAATTTAAATATTACACACATAATTAGTTACAAGTGAACAAGCTCAAAGTTTTTGCTACATAACTAAATTAGTACGATAACGCGTAAATGTGATCACCACTTAAATGTGATCAGTGGCCGCCGTTCAAATATTACCGCCTTTAAAAATCTGTCCGACTAATACTCCAACAGCTTATTGTCTAAGCTACCATCACTAGTGATTTCAGCTTTTTTCCTCAAAAACTCTGGCTATGTAAAATTATGAAAGTTTTGAGCACTT
>JAQFZE010001472.1:0-17805 GCA_034695245.1 Dicyrtomina saundersi | reverse complement strand
AAATAATATACTAATAAGGTATGCGATAAGGAACTTGAGCGACATGTCCATACATGCACGCAAAGTACCAACATCGTGAAGCAACTTGTTAAATCGAGATATACCTTGTAAAGGTTAAAATCTTGGAAACATACATACATAAAAAAAAACAATCTGAAATTTCGTAAAATACCGCTTCATATATTTGTAAATATCTTTTTTAAATTACTGTAGCCAATATTATAATTTAACGAATTAGTGTCTGTATTAAATAAAGCAGCATTTTCTTAAGATACCTTTTTAACATAATCAAAATGATATTTATACTTTACTTTTTTTGCACTCTTCAAGCAAGCTTAGGCTTCTGCAAAATTATTTTCTAAACGGACTGCCACTTTTTTAGGCACACAAGCGCTACACAATTATGTATATAGTGTACACTTTAAACTGTCGGTTTTTGTAAACAAAATTTAAATTTTTTTTTTGTGAATCAAAAGTTTTAAACTTGACATATTTGTGGATTTTCACCTACCTTTTCATAGCAACAACAGGTCATCTGTTTATAATAATTAATATCAAACTGTTTTGTAGCTTCCTTCTGGTTACTTGTACTCATATTCTTAACAGGTTCTAACCATTCACGTTGTTAAAAGCCTTAACTTGATGTACTTCTTTTATTTTTAACTTTAGGCATGTTCGTAAAATATTTTTAAGTACCTCCTACTTATATTTATTTTCTAATGTTAGATTCTTTTTTATGAAAATGCTAAAAAACTTATTTATTGTATAAGTATTAAGAAAAATATATAAATAATTACGCAAATTCTAATAAGTCTAGACACTGATAAGAAAACTGGGTGAATGAACAAATAGATAGATAAGACATAATGTATGAATGAATGAAGATAAGTTTAAGACAGACGAGACTTACGTAATCCCGATCCGGGATCAAAGGCCAACAACATTATGATGATGATATGTACAGTCATTATCGTAATGCGCCTTTAGACTTTAAATGACAAATTACGAATATGAACAAAGAATGGATTTAATCATATGTAAAAACATATTAGGACAAATCGAAATAAATACCTAGTCGAGACCTACCTCGACACATTCATTTGGCATCTTCTCTCAAAGACACACTACGATGTGTACTGAACGAATCGTCATTATTTACCAGTCATTATCTTGACATTAAAACACATACTCTCCCTACCACTCTTTTGCTACATATGCAACAATAAATCACACATTAGTTTTCTAACCATCAGTGTACTGTTTGTAAACTTTAGCTTGTGATTCTTTTGTGTCAATATGACAGATCTCCAAATTTTACACTAACATGGTAAGGGCAGCATGGATAATATTTCTGTTTGTTATGCAGTTTTGTGGCATATTTTAGGTCGACCATTAATATATAACTAACTGTATCATCAGGCCCTAATGATAATATAAATGTTTTAACTTCTTCAACAGGACTAGATCATTTTAAATCTTTTTTTGCCCATCTGCAGCCATGTGTTAGTTGGGTACTTTTTAAACTAACACGACAATAGTTATTTGCGCCAACACAAATAATAGATGAAGTAAAAAGCTCTAGGTTGTATTCGTCACCCATTTACTTGTTATTAGCTGTGGCTTGACAAATGGAACACACATTACACGCTTAACAAAATTATACATACTTTTCCATGTGATATGATCCAAAACAACTCGTGAATATAATAGGGCAGAGTCTAATCCTAGACCCGGTATACTAACTTAACACGTAGCTACATGACTAAAATCGTCACAACATTTTTTCTAAACTCTTTAAGAAAATCGCAAAGCAACAAAAATTCCAATAATACATACAAGTTATGATATTTTTCTATCGTACGACAAGTAAATGAAATTCATAAATTGCTTGCAAATGTGTAGTCCTTGTTACTCACATTCACTTTTGTCAAATCTGATCCAAACGGTTTTATTGGCGGAAGATTTCATTAAACTTTTTAAAAAATGACATATAACAAATAGGCTACATTTCTTTGTTTTTAAGTAAAAAAGCATCTTGTTTATCTGCTAAGAGCTGTCCAGTCAATTTAAATGTATTAGAATTTTTTATTTTTATTCTAAAACTTTTGCATGTTTTACAAGCGTATCTAAATTTGTATTAAAAAATTGCACGGAATCAATTAATTTTAATTTATTCTTATTTTTGTTTTAAATGTTGACAAAGAATTTAATACTCAAAGCAATCACTGAAACATCTTTATTTAATTTATTGTCTATTACTCTCAACAAAAAATGAGAATAAGGTGATTTTAAATTGTAAAAAACCACTCGTATATATTTCTACACTCTTGCATTAGTATGGCAAACAGCATGCTCCCAACATAAAACGTTACTACTCTAATAGTGGTGATGCGTAACTTTAGAAGCAATAGGATCGAATATGTTGTTAAAAATTTTACAGTTTTGTACTTTAAACTTGGATGCTTTCTCTTTTTTAGTCAACTTTATACACGGTATATCATTATATAGTTTGTCAAACAGTGGTTTAGTTTTGTCAACTAAATCTATGAAACATGCTTTCTTGGCTTTTTTACCTTATAAACCCTTTGTGTGATTAAGTCACCGTTAAGTAGAAATATGTCAGCCTGATTCTTGTCTTTTTTTATCAGTTTAAAAAACTTTTGATTCCTTGTAGCTAAAAACATTAACATCAATATTTATTATTAGGTTTAAAAACTTTGAAATTCGTTTAATTGTAACTAAAAACACAAAAAAGTGATATTTTAATTTTATTCTAGCAATTATTTGCAGTTTTCTTGTTAATTTATGTGCTATTTTAATTTTTAAGTACTTATGTTGTATTTCAGCTGCAATTGACCTAGTGAAACAAATACACTTTTTTGCATTGCAAATGTTAACTATTGCATGCTTTAAACCAACTTTGTATAGAGTTTATAAGCATTTTAAGCTTGCCCCGCCCCCTAGAGGCTTTAATTAGTACAAATAGAGCCTTAATTGTTTTATTTTTTCAACAATCTATCCGCTTTTTGCCTGAAGCGCTTGTAGCAACTTATACTCAAATATTTGGACTGCCAAATTTATAAAATAATTAGCATATCTATATTCAAAATAAACCTTAGATTACTTGGGGGAAAAAATCTTAAAACAGTGTTTCACCAGTTTAATGACAAGGTCTTGACATCTGTATTATTACATTTATGCCTTTACATAATTTGCGAGTTGATAATAAATTTATATAATATACAACGTATTTCACCTTTTAAAGTAATAACTAGGTAATATTCAGAAATCCATTTCTTTCTACGTTTGCATTATATATTCTAGTTAACCCTCCTAAAGATGTAGATACTAATCTCAGTGTCTACCGTGCTGATTATATTCAGAATTATCATTACAATTATCAATACCCCTACTGCTATCACTAGTATTAGAAATAAGATTGCTTGTAATTATTTCTCTTTGATGTTCATACATGTGTACATCATACATGCCAGCTTCATGACATCTTACCATACAAATGTGGCAAAAATTATAAATTTTTTTATTCTCAATATTTTTACAATTAATATTATAATTTTCTGTATTATTTAAATTTTGATTATTGTCTGAATTACTTTAATAAACATCATTGCTTTTATTTACACTATTTACGTTGCCAGTTTTTCCTTCATGTTCTTTTATTGATAAGGTTACTGGTTCGACAATTTTTGCTTTTCCTATTCTTTCTCTTATTAATACAATATAGAACACATAAACAAAAACAATACTAAAGAAATTGTTTTTAGGGTAAATGTAAATGTAAACTTTCATTTAAAAAGCAATAAAACGAACCAGCGCCTCTTTTACTGCTACTACTACTTCTTCCTCCTTGTTTTGCTCTCCCTTAGAATTTTAATTGCTTTTGTAGCTTTCCAAATGGTGGCCATCCTCGTTATCTTTCTCAACTTGCCACTCTACTTCCATTTAATTGGTGGCATTGTCAATTTCTAACCTGTTTACCTCCTCTGCCTCCAGGTCCAAATATTGCTGTTCAGAGTAAACAGTTTGCTAAACTTAAAAACAATAAAAAACACATGTAACATTAAATGAGCGTGGTTATGAGAGTGCAAAGGCTATTTAAAAACAATAACATTTAAAAACTTTAAGAAACACTTTGTTTACTTCTAGAGTTATGTTTTCGAACGCAGCCTCCATCATTTTCTCAACGTCCTGACTATAAGCCTAGGAGTCTCTTATTGTCGTATTGGTTTGCTTTCCCACGCTTTTCCTGCTGTAAACGACACAGAGCTTGTTCATTTTTACTTTCCTAATTAAAATGAGGAGCTCGTTTTCCTCTATCTTAGCTCAGTTCTGCGGGTGCTTCTGCTTTGTTTGTCGTTTGTATTGTTAGGCGGAAGCACAAAAGCTCATGCTTCATCTATATTTCCACTTTTGTCACCTCCTTCTCCCCCATTTTTTAAGTCTCCTTTGTCATTTGCCTGTCTTCCTATTGTGTCACTATTTTCTTGTTTCCTTTTATTTCCTGTACTTGTTGAGTCTCGTCTCTTATTTTTCTTTTTTGATCGGCCTTCCTTCTATCGTTCTCTACGTTCTCTTGTACTTTTTGAATTTCGTATCTTATCTACTCCTCTCCTTTATCTGTCTGCACGTTCTGCTAGTCGGTCTATATTTTGAATCTCTTTGACATTCAAGACGTTGTCAGCAGTACGAAACTTTTCGAAAATCTGTATATACTTTTATAAATGTAAACCAACAGAATGAAAAAAACTTTTTATCTCCACATTTATTTCACCTAGCGTATACCACCGTAGATATTTTACACGTTTTTGTTGTTTGAGTTTTTTAACGTGTACTGCTTATAAAATTAAGAAATGGACATTTAAGTTTAAAATCAACTCACATTTGTCCTAAAGCAATTTTTGAATTGCTGCAAAATTTAGTAAATTTAAAAGATACTGGTTTAAGCCATGCGTATAAGGGCACAGTTATGTAGCAGTGTTGGTACTTTTTGGTCCTGTAGTAAACTTGTAGCTTAAACAACAGCACATGGAACTCGTGACTAGAGATTTAACTTATCTTAAAATTTCTAAATACCTGTCTATCTGTTTCACGAGTTTATTGGCACTTGGCATTGCACTACTAATTTGAGTTGGTTAAATTTGAAAAACTACGTCATATTGTTTCTTTGTAGAAGGGTTCTCCTTCTCTCCAAACTGTTTAACTTTTTCCAAATCTTCAATACTAATTGCACGCATAAACGTATTTGCGAATTTGTTGAGATGGAACTCTTTAAAGTGTTTGTATGAATTCTTTTTTGTAACTTTACTTTCTTAGCAATTCCTTCATTTGTAGTACGGTTCATACTGGTATAACTTTAAATTATTTTATTTCATTTTATTAATTTTTTTTCACGTCGACGGATTTTAATTATTTATGTGTATTGTCTTTTTATGGTACGGCTAGTGCTTTTTCTCAATTCTGCAGTCGCAAAATACGAAAACACCTTTTCATAAAGTGTGATGTCTAGTATGGTATTTTCAAGTCCACAAATCCTAAAAAATAAGCTTTCTTGAGCACATCTTTAATGTTGATCATTTTTTGAATTTTTCTTAAGGTCACTTTCAGTTTAACTTTACTTCTTACTCTCTGCTCTTTTCTTGTCGAGTGTCGTAATCTCAACGACAATATAAGCGTAAAATATGTATAGTATGTACATCATTTTCATTGTAATTAGCCATCGCTGAGAATGAGATATTTATTCTTGATAAATTTAAAGTAGCCTAAAAGTAGTGGGGCTAATCTCTGCTTGTGCTTGATGTGTCACACAGACATGAATTATGCAAGCTAGAAGTATTATTTTTATTGATTTTAAGCTCAATTATCTGTAACTTCATTTATTTTACGCAACAACAGCTGGGCACAGTCATTTTAACAGAATAAAGAAATACTAATTCAAGTCCTTTTAAACTTCAATGTTCCAAAAATCATTCCTTGAATTCTACTCCCAGTTTAGCATTTAAGTACTTGTACAAAAGCAAATACTCAATTACAGAAAAACATAAATTAATGTTGTCAGTGTTTATTTTCTGCAAACTCAGTGATGAAAATATGGTAGAAATACTGTCTTTATTAGTACGTATACTACTGATGATGGTGTAAATCTCATACGTTTAATAACCTGCAGAATGTAATTTATGGTAATTTTTACCCGCCTACCCGCCCGGCGTTGCGTCATTTATTTAAACCTTTCCCGCTCACCCACCGTCTACCATGTAGGACATTATTTATGTTAATGATACCTGCCTATTCGCTTTTCAACATTACCGGCCCTGCAGGTTGTCATTTATGTACGTTTTACCCGCCTACACGTCTTTAACATTACTTGCCCTGCAGGATATTATACAGAAGCAATGGGGTCCTAAAATGTACATATTAAATGTACTACTCTTACCTTACTGTTACCCACCCTGTTGCAGGCAATTTGTGCAGAGCGTCTATGAAATATATATTTTTTCATTTCTTAAGAAAAGGCCCTTAAAACAAAAGGTTCATTACAAGTACAAGATTTTTTCTCGTCTTTATTCCTTATTCCTGGTGAAGTAGTTAAGGACTCAGGGTGACAATTTCGAGTTCAAGACTCTGCTGTTGATTGCAAACAACAGCACACCGTGTAGATATATATACCGCCGGAGGTTGGCAGTATATGAATCGGAGAGACAACCATGCGAGACAAGTACCACAGAGTGGGGCGGTCTGAGCAATTAGTAGAATCTCCGGATTCGTTTTTTGAGGCACTACTGCCTGTAATGGCGTTAAGAGTTGGCGTTTTTTTTAACTAGATCCCATCTGATTTGGACGAATTATAGATTATTTTAAAGCTCATAAAAAATAGAAACACTATAGGTTTCATTTGTCACTTTCAACGCATACAACAATTTTTAGAGGGAATTTGAAAAAAATTTCGAAAAAAAGCTGCCTTTTTCGTGGAATTTCAGAAACTGTTGAAATATCTCGCTGAACTCAAATTCAATTATATTCTACTAATCATTATCGTTCGAACGATGTATCACTTCAGCCCATACTCGTTGAGTTACCTGTCTAAAAACAGAATTTTTGGTTTCGACAAGATTTTTGCGGGAACTTCAAATTGTCTGTCACTGTTAATATATGGGGCCGGACACAAATGACGTCATCCATGTAGAGGATATGTTACAATGCAAAAACATTACATGTTTAATATAACTATTTGAGCGATGCTCAAGATGGTCACGTGTCACGTAGGCGGTGGGTGGGTCCCATAACTTGCTAAAAGTGAGTGACGCCATTGGTGTCTGGCCCCTATTTGGGACAACCAAGTTTCTTCAGTTTCTCACGATGCATGATTAGGCACATTACAGTTAACCCTTCGTTCCATACAATAATAATGGTTAAGGTTGCTGGGGGATTTCAAAAATTTTAAATCGAAGTGTTAGATATTATGAGATATTATATATCCCTTCCCTGCTAATGAACAAATAAATAATATCTTACATCATGTGTGTACGTACTGCCAATGCTCCAACTGCACCCCAAGATGCAATATTGTGTCTACATTTTACAACAATAAACATTTTTGATTAGGAAATGTCCTGCAACATTGGCTCTTATGATTTTTTTGGAACTCGAACTCGGACCTCAAGGGTCACATGGAACTCTTGCTATACTCCACTTTTCAGTGGAGCGGAGTGGACTCAGTGAAGTGCAGCTTTGAGTTTTGTGTTCCGCTCTCCACACCATGAGTTTTGACGCCACTTGGACAGGGATGACTACCGGAATCTAATTATGTTAAAGTCCAACGTAATATCTCAATAGTTTAAATCCTTTTATAACGTGTTGCATAGACTGAAAGTAAAACAAATTTGCTAACTAGTAAGAAGGTGAGTAATAAATAAGAGTTTAAATACGTGTACGTCATTGCTTATAAATTGGTATCAGTGATGAGCTTGAGCTTTTTATTAAAGGAGAAACGAATTTGGTATATTAATAAATTAGGTTCTTATTAGGGTATACTTATCAGAATCTAATTTCGTTCAAGCTTAGTGATATTTTAACAGTTTTTGAATTTTTCAGAAGAAACGGCACAATCTTTTCGAAACATCACTATAAAAAGTGTCGTATGTCATGGGAAATGAAAAAAGAAAACGGATTTGTTTTTTTTCAAGGTCTTCAACGTGATATATTTTTTTGTCAAAATTGGCCAAGTATTTCAAAAGGGTTCTAAACTATGTAAATAGGCGCACATAAATAATACTATACATAATTTGGCAAAGGAAAAAAATACAATAACAAAGAACACGATATACTATATATATCTACCTCATATTATTGGTAATGCTGTGAATAAACAATGGCGATGCCCCTTGTTTTTTTATGTATAAATTGGGCCATTATTTCAATATATAATAATCATTACTTCATTACGATTCCTAGACATGGTATGTACATAACCGAAATCTGTATGTCACTACCATGGCAGGGGTTTGTAATTAACATCACCAGGGTAGGACGGTCTCATGTAGGTGGGTGCAGTAATATAGGTTATATACCTACTAGCATTAAAGGTCGAAGAGACCGTACATAGGAAAAGTCTTTTTATAAGGATGATCTACATTAAGGTAGTGCCTCGTGCGAAAATTAAACCTGCTACTCTTAGAAAATCGAACTTCTTCTTTAAGTAACATGCATAAGTGTGGTTAAGTTTAATAAGGGATTTTAAAGGAAATTCAGTTAGTGTATACGTTTCTAACAGGACATCATTAGAACTAACACAAACAAAATTATTAAAGAAGTACAAATTATTGCCCAATGCTATTCTATTTTTAATAAAAACGGGAAACCATTTTTAATTTTTTTAATTAGCAAATTTGTTTAAAAGAATTACGAGTAGTATGATTTATCCACAATTTCTATCAACCTAGTAATAGCAGTATCAGAAAAACACAAAAATATTATTCGCTAGCCTCCTGGACTAATTGCAAAAGTGATTTAAATTACTGTTTACCCATTTTGCTGTTACGTAAAACTCAAAAATAAATGAGAAATATTGAAATGGTAAATAAATAAATCAAAAATGTTAGAACTAACTGGATTTGTGGTCTGGATATAAATATCCAAGACACCGGGGATTTCACAATAATATTCACAACACAGGATTATTTTGAAATACAAAATGAATTAAACACGAAAGCGTAAAATAAAATAATAATATAAGTATAAAGACGAAAAAATAAATCGGAGAAACTCTCGACAATGAAATAAAAGAAAGTAAATTTCCAAAGGAAATTGACAAAATAAAAATAATATTTAAAAAAAAAAATAATAAGGGAGATACAACTTCAAACTAAACACAGCTCACTGAATAGAGCGTAAAAAGTTAGGTATGAAGGCTGAAGATCCAATCACAATCGAAGGTTAAATTGAATCAACAAAAAAAATGAGAACCAAAAATCGCTTGGCCCTGCTTGCTGTCCAACTCTATTAAATATTCGTACTTAAATGGTGTTGGTCAGATAAAGGGGTCAGGTGGTGCTATAAGTAGACCGGGACAAGGTTTGAAGGTAAAGGGCGGCAGTAGTTGAAGTTTAAACTCAACCTCTGCACTGTGAACTGGAAGGGATTGGAGACGACGGCGGCGGCAGCATCAAGCTTGCGACATGGAACTGGAGCTGACACTAGACCAACCGGATCAACAGGTAAGTAGAAATATAATAATAATATAATAATAATAATATATCGAGGGTGAAGTATCAAAATGGTTTGCTTCCACTTTTTGCTAAAAGCAAATTGGTTTCCTTCCATTTTTTGTTAAAGGCAAAATGGTGTCCTTCCAAAAGGCTGCCTGCAGCTGAAAATCGAAGGACCCCATTTTGCCTTTAACAAAAAATGGAAGAAAACCAATTTGCTTTTAGCAAAAACTGGAAGCAAACCATTTTGATACTTCACCCTCGATATGTTGATGATGATGATGTGTAATGTGTGTATAATGTAAGAGATGTGATTTGTAAATAGTGTTAATTAAAAATGGAATGAAAAAGTGTTAAATGGAAAATGTAAAATGTAATGTGTAATGTGGATGGTGTAAAAAATAGTGTAATAATTTTTGTCATATGTGTTGTTTTTAGGTGGAACAAGACGGATGGGTCAAGCGGATGAAGAAGGAAGAAAATGGATTGTGAAAAGTGTATATAGTTATTAAAAAGTGTAAATTACTCAGTGAATAATAGTTATTAATTAGTAATTAGGAAGTGTATCGCTAGTGTAAGTATTTTAGTTGTAAATAGTAGTTTATAAGTTGTGTACATTATTCTGGTAATATTAGTTAGTAGTTCGTAGAAGTGTGAGTTAGTGAGAGGTCACAGTTACTATCACACGTAACGTGACACCCATTTTGCAATCAGATATGTATCGATAGCAGAATTACGGAGCCAATTTAGTTCGTAATGGCAGTTTTCGTCACATTTGCAGAAAGACTAATACTGAGGAAAGGTGTCTTACCATATCTGTGCCATTATATAAGCATTTAAAAACGTCTAATTTTAATTATGATGTGATTATTTACTCTTACTTACTACGTAAGTAACCCACCCTGTCCTGCGGACGGAATGTAACAGCATTTTTGAAATTTCAATACTGTAAAGCTTAGTCATGTTTCGCACGAGTACAATGGAATGATAGATGGGTCTGTTGGTTTGTTGTGCAATGAAGATAGTATACGGAGATTCGTACAAGTAAAGTGTAAAACAATCAAAAAGAGTTTTAATAAGAATAAGACATGAAGCAAGTTAGTTGAAGCTTGGAATAAGAATAAAGTTACATTTAAAATCAGCTCGGTTGTCCTTGCTGTGGGTATTCATTCTTTAACATTTTAATCTTAATATATTATTATTTAGAAATCCTTTTCCTTCTGATTTGCATCATCTCAAAACAAATCATCTTAAATTCTTGAATTATCTTTCCCAATAATGATAAGAGCAGGTTATAATTTATAACTCAATTCGAGTTTCTTTACAATAGCATTGCATTAATAAATAATTGATATAGAATTGGAAAGTGATCACATCCGTAACAAACTTAGGGTAAAACTTACAAAGTAAATACAAACTGGTCTTTCATAATCTTACATTGAGATTCCTCTCGCATTAAATAATTCCTTTACAATTTAATGTACAATTTATTTTTTTATATTGTTTTATGCTACCGCAAAGCCCCTGTTACTCGCCAAACTTAACAATGTGTTTACAGAATCTCAAGACAAATGATGTATTTTATCGCAGGAAAAACATGTTTTGTTTTGTGCATGTTTCAGGAAATGTTTGTAAGATAAAATGATTGCAATGTATAATTGAATTTTTACTAAACTAATGATATGTTTAAATATAATTGCGAACTGGTTTACACGTTTTAGGGTTCTATTTGATTCCCAAGCTAGTATTGAAAAATAAAGTTTAAAAATTAAGTTAACAGTACATCGCACATAGTTTTTTGAATTGTCCCTGATAATAAGTTGGCGGCGCCCCCTGTCTGGCTAGCAATGATCTACTTAATTAAATACAAGGATGCTTAACTGAAAATAAAAAATCGTTTTTATTATCACAAAAACTTCAGATTTACATACATATTTGGATGTCGTTACTTACGAATAATTAGATTTTTATTTTATTAGTAGGAAACACAATCAAAAATTTACATTATTAGGAAACATTTAGATTTACATTTAAAGAATTTTATTAGTAGGAAAAACCCACATTCACATTCTTATTCAGATATAATTACTAAGAAATAATACGATTTATATTTGGATTTCATTATAAGGAACCATTTATATTCAAAAATGGTGTGCATTAGATGGAACTAATCATATTCGGATTGAAGAGATTGCAATAATTAGAAAATAACTGGCGCCTTGCGCCGGATTTGTGGATAAGGGGCCCAAAGTAGATGCTGAGCTTACAGCGCAATTTAGCTTTACTAAAAGAGTAAAACCTTATTGTAGCAACGCTCAAGATACGACAGCACATGACTCATCTACTTTTTCTCATTTTATTAAATGTGTGGTCGCACGCACAGTATTATTATTTTTACGTCTCGGCAAATAGTGAAACATGTGCGAGCTTATTTGGCAGGGGTTTTGCCGCTGCAAGTAGGGCCCGACGAGTAGCATCGATACAAATTAGGCTAAAGAGTAAAGAAGATACTCCTTTAAACAAGATTTGTGCTCCGTTTTGCTCTAAAAACGATCAAAACACTGCTGAAGCTGAAAAGAGGCCAACAAAAACAAACGACGACACTCACTATATCAATTCTGACCTTTCGGCAGCAATCGCAATGGCATAGTATGAAGAGCGTAAGACTAAGAAAGCACAAAACAGCGACGGAGAAAGTAGCAGTATTATCTTTGGATAGCACATCAGGAAGCCAATACACATACAACCAGGGATGCTAAGCTAAAAACAAAAGATTCGGATTCAGATTCAGCTTTTAGTTTTTTAAGTATTCGGATTCGGATTTGGATTGGGCTCAAGTCGATGTTAAAAATAGGCATGTGGATTCAGCTTAGCTAAAAAACCCAAAAAAATAGGGATTTGAATATAGCTTAGCTACAAATTCCGAAAAAATTTAGGTTTTGCTAGCAATGAATAGCCAACATAGGTTCGCTGACTTTGACTTAAATTAATACGCGTTATTGTTGTCTACGGCGACTAGGTAACGTGTGCCTAATCATCATTAGGGTCTGGGATTTGTTCCTGATGGCCATCATATGTACAAAAAAATCTATATTTTGATTTTGGCAGCCCTATAGCTCCTACAGTTTTTATTTAATTTTAAAAACAAAATAAAAATTTGATGAAAAAAGTGATCTTTTATTAAACAAAGTTCAGTATTTTTTGGGTTTTTAAAAGATCTAAAATTTTGACTTTTTGTAAAAATAATAAACCTATTTAGAAGCCCTTTAATTCATTTCAATTTGTGGAAAAAAAACAGTATATAAATATTTACAAAACATTAGAAGTTTTTAGTAAAGTTTTGGAGACCATTTAACTTAATATTGTTTGAAAGTCGGATGAAATAAGTTGCTTTCGGGTTGCAAAAAATCAAAAATTAGGACTTTTTGAGCGAATTGTGGACCTGCGGCAACAGTGATTATATAGGCACAAATTCACTAGTAGCCGTATACAAATTTATAGCGCATAAAATTAAATTAAATGTCAGCGCACATATTTTGGCCCTTCCTTGTGAGTCAAAAGGAGCTAAAAAATACATATTTCTATTTAGTTTATCCAAAAACCTATACAAAATATTAGAAATGTGATTTTGATTTTTACACTTCATTGAAAATTCGAGACTGTATTTTTTAAAATTAAATAAATAACCATCTTGCAAAATTTTGAAATGGTAAGCTATAAAAATTTAGCTTATGGATTCAGCTTCTTTGTAGCATAGAGATTTGGATTTGGATTTAGCTAAGCTTACTTTTACATTTTAACTTTAGATTCGGATTGAGCTTTTCTATAAATTCAGCTTAATTCAGCTTTCAGATTCGAATAAAACTTAAGCTTAGCATCCCTGCATACAACAAACAAAAAAGAGCCTCACTGTAAATAAAATCTTATATTGGAACGTAAATGGACCTATGCAATTCGAATACGACAAAACAAACAATATTGTATAAAATGGCTTTAATATATTTTGTTTATCTAAAACTTAGATTATCAATATAAATAAAGACTTGAAAGAGAATTGAAATAAATGAGAAAGAAATGAAAAAAACCTCTACTCTACAAGTTGGCGACTGAGGCAGAAAGAGTGAAGAACTTATCGTAGGGATATAAAATACTGTACCAATGCTGTGCAAAGTTGTTCACGAAGACCTATATAAAACCTTCATGAAATATACGTGTAGTGGCAAACCTATTATCATCTGCTTTGCCTATATACAACCAACTTTTTATTACGACAACAAAATCTCTTTTAACATAAAGATAAAACAGATAAAGATGCATACTTATAGAATTTCTTAACAGCAAAATTGGCAACTAAGAGAACGCCTTAGAACCTTAATACAATTTTTGCAGAAAACGGAAATATTAGGACCTACACACTAACAATTGAGAAAAGAGACTGATTAAGCTGGTCACACTAAACGACCTACCAATTGGGCACAACGAAAGCAGATTGGTAAACCTGTGCTTGTGCAGTGGCAGAATGAGTTAACAAGTAGAGAAATTTGTAGTAATTAAGTGCTTACAGTCAGACCTCCTCTCGATACTAGTTTAAACTGCAAGCAGAAGGCAGAAATCAATACGCACAGTCGCCACTGTTGTAAGCCAGATACAATGGAACAAGGAACAAGCTTAAAACTTCCAAAAGCAACTCAAAGCCCTGTACTTTGGTCACTACAACTTTGCAACCTTAAGTGATGTGTACTACAAACAACAATGAACTAGAAAAAACTATAGACTATAAGTAAACAAGGACCGCAGTACTGTTAACCAAGGGACACTCTTTTGTTTACACAAATACAGGAACAAATCTAAAACAGCTGCGTAAAAATGATAACCACACTGACCATAAAAATCGAGGACTCAATCAAACCAGTCATTATAGGCCGATTGCATTGATTAACACAATAATTAAGGTGATCACGTGCATTCTCTCCAACAGGCTGAACTACTTCTACTTTGCAAATGATACTATATCAGAAAACAAGGCAGCCTACAGAAAATGCCAAGGATGTGTTTGCTATATATTTGCTTTATACACGCGTGTACTAAAATAACTCAACAGGCCAGCACTACAGAAGCAAGGAAAATTTTTTGCCCCATTTGTAGACCTGAGTCAAGCATTGAACTCTATTAAACGCAATAAACTCTAGACTTGACAGAGAGAAGCGGGCTTAAGTAATTACTTTATAGCAAAAATCAGAAGGTGTAAGGTAGGATAGACGGATTTGATCAAAAGTCATAGAAGGAGTCCTGCAAATAGAAACTCTATCGCCTACTTACTTCAGCACCTACATTGACAAGGTCACCCAGATTCTTAGTGAACGTGGTAAAAAAGGCATTCAAATGTTCTCTTGAAATTCTTATCCTGCTTTATACAGACGACGTCATTGTTTTTGCATCAAACGCACTTGTTCTGCGGAAGCAAATTAACACGCTTAGCAACTTCTTTAGAGAAAATGACCAAAAAGTAAACTTATCAAAAACCGAAGTTATGATATTCAGAAAAAAAACAAGATACGTAGCTCTACTACATTGAAACGGGAAAGCAAACCAATAGAAATAGTTAACCAGTACGTTTACCTTAGTGTTTTTTTCATACAAATCGGGCTTTTTAACAAGGCAAAAGATGATTTCCTAAACAAAGCAAAAGCAGCGCAGGCCAAACATTTGGAACTCTTCTACCGTGCCAAAATGAAAGACATAAGTATACATATCAGACTCTTTAAATCTCTTGTCGGCTCTATTTGGATGTATGCCGCGCTGGAATCGGGGCTTTGCTACAGTGATGAACTAGAAACTTTTCAAACAGTGTTCCTTTGACGGCCTACTGACTTAACAAATTCTACGCCAGGCTTTAGTTTTGAATAGAGACAACGGCGCAAAGCATCAATACAAAAGTATTCTATGAAATTTATAATTGTAGTGTGTTGCGATAATTTATTTTTTGTGGGAAGCGGGGGCGGGAGGTGTGGGGTGGGGTAATTTCTCGGTTTTCCGAGCGCATATACAAGTAATACATACATACATACATACGTATATACACACCACAATTCTTACGGGTGTTCCCGGGTTTTAGTAATTTATGGGCTTCCCAGTTAAGGTAAACTATTTTTTTAACTTAACTGCTTATTAGTTATTATTAAGTGTAACACATAAGTTACACATAATTTAGCGTTATTTATATCGGATCACTCAATACAGAAAAGTTTTCCCGTATCACACACTACAGAACTCTACGACAGATTCACGCTTCATCAGTGTTTCTATTGTGCTGTTACAGCACAATAGAAACACCACAATAAAACCAACTACGATTTAAAAGTTACATCTACATTTGAACGACGACGGTTTTGTCACTGGATTTTCATACGAAGTTAACGCCGTCAATCAGTTTCCTGATTGGTCCGCTGGTTTGAACTTACTGGGACTTATTTATAAATCCTGGGCATTTAAAACTAAATCACTTTTCTGCTAAAGATTTACTTATAATTCCCTTAAGGGCATTACATATAAGTCCCAGGGAATTAAAACTGAAGCGTGTCCACAGACTGATAATATGTCGTACAAGAACATTTTCGATGAAGTGCCTACTACCTACTACACAATTACATTGGACTGTGTGCCTCAATGGCCCTGGCTGTGTCAGGGATGTCTTGTAATTGTGTTCGGTTTGGTAAGCGCGGAAGAACTAGCCATATTCTTTGATGAAATGAATTTATTTACTGTCAGTGTTAACTTTTTCATGATGAAAACTGAACGATTACAACTATTTCAGTGGATATTGTTTAGAAAAGTTACATCTACACATAAACGATGATGGTTTTGTCACTAGATTAGTATAAATAGTTAACGCCGTCGTCAGTTTTTTTAGCATTAGTATTACTGCATTACTATCAGCCGCCAGCTAGTCTGCTCGTCAGCTGTCCAGTCTCCGTCTTCGCTTGCACGTATTCCATTGATGAGCTGGTCGTCTACTCTACTCTACACTCTTCAGGGGCCAGACACAAATGACGCTAACTAAATGTACCATATTTGTGGATTTCCTCAATCAACCTTGTCATGCTAATGAGTAATACGCATGGCTTTAACGACTATCTTCAAAATGGGGCGTCATCTTATTCCAAGCGACCCACCCTCAATGTGGGTGGCGCCATTTATGTCGGACCCCTTATTACAAAAGAGTTTTCCGTTCCACACACTACAGAACTCAACGACAGCTTCACGCTTCATCAGCGTTTTTAGATGCTGAGCTTAAGCATCTTATAAAATGGTCATATCCGTCCGTCCGTCCGTCCGTCCGTCTGTTGGCCGCACGCTACAGGTCACAGCTTTGAAGCCAGTAACTTCAAAAAACTTTAAAACGACCAGAAATGCGAGCAGGCAGGGGGTCTGCCACATATTATGTCATCCAAAAAAGTGAGTTTTAGGACCGACCGACCCTATAGTCATCACTTGTCATAATTTTCTCTATGAGGGACCCACCCCCCAAGTATGATGTCATGCAGTCATTAAGTCAATACTATACATATTTACCCATATACCGCCACATCTAAATTGCTGGAAAAGTTTATTCGGGTACATTTATGTGTGACATCATTTTACAATTCTGGGACAGACCGTGTGTGTGATAGTTTGTCATAAATTCGTCTAGGAGGGACCGACTAAATCAATGACATAATATGTGGCACACCCCCAGGTCTGTATTGTTTTTTAACTTTGGTCGGACTGACCATTTCTTTACAATTAACTGTTAACTGGACCCATGTCAAAAATCATAAAATTAAGCTTGCTAAAAACGAATGAGTAAGTGTATACAATTGAAAGCGTACATGTACATACGTAATTTTGAAGTTCTGCGGGGCGAATACAAGTATATATTATAGTACAGACCTAACCAAACTCAGCTACATTTTTACCTTCTAAAATTTAAACTACCATTTCTTAGTTTGTTTCGCTCCAGCAGTTAATCTGCCAGCAACATTCGGCAGTCTCATATTTTGACTGAATAAATAGGAAAAATTAATTTTGTTGTGTCCACTATTAT
>JAQFZE010001471.1:0-17812 GCA_034695245.1 Dicyrtomina saundersi | reverse complement strand
CCGATACCGATACCGATACCGATACCGGTATCGACCCACCACCGTCACCACTATATACCACCACACACCAAACCACAGTCCACACACTACACTACACACTACACCATCAAAATGACGATGACAATCATCATCATCATCAACCCAAATCCAATTCATTCCAATAGAGAGTGAAAGATATACTAGATATCAACATTTTAGGGGCCCCGGAATGAAGGCTTTAGGATTTTCATCACAATCTCAATTTCGAAAAGATGGAGACAGAGAGATAAACAATAAGCTTCTCTCCCTCTGACTTTTACTCTTTGACAAATAAAAATAATGGAAACAATAATAATAATTGAGATGTACATATACATAGAGATGTACTTCCCATAAAACAAATTCTCTGTGCTTCAACAAGGACAATGATTTATGTATTACCATGTACCACTACATGTGTATTCAACCATGTCTCAACGAGAACTATGTAGAAAATGACGAGAAATATTGATCACTTGTTTTCATCTCACAGTATAAAAACATAATATAGCGAACTGAAACTAGAACCGAACCGGAGTATTTTACTTATAATACTCACTCAGCAGATCCAATCTTAAATATCGAATATCGATTACTTTTTTTCTTCATTTTTTTTTCACTACTTTTAAGTAAAGTCGGCTTCAGCATTGGCATCCACTGCACGATATACTATATGTAGATTCGATTATTTATTTCTTTTAGCTTTATAGTCAGCCTATATCCCCCCAAAACTCAGGACTCCAACTATATGTATATAAATAGGCTGCTTGTGTATTGGAACTTGGAGCGAAGAAAGTATATTATGTTTGTACATATAGGTACATACATATATACTACATGCAGATAACTGTGGAACTGTGAAGACATGATATAGAATATCATCCGTAGATATGTTTTTTCGTCTGTAAAAGTAAAAACTAATATGTATTAGGTGGAGACGAGGACAATAAAGCACATTAGATTAGAGATACCCCTATAAGATGATGAGGCTATGTATATTTAATACTTCAACTATTTTTTTTTGTACAAACCAGATTGGGCGTAGAGAAGGAAAATTTCTTGATACACTCCTCTCACATGTATACAGAAATAGAGGACGAGGACGAAGACGAAGACGAGCTAAGAGCTTTTCTTGTTTTTGTTTCTTTTTTCTTATTTGTACGCTCTCTCTCTCTCTCTCACCCCCCTACTCGAATTTTGAAAATTCGAATAAATTTCAGAGAAGGAAGAAATGAGGACGACGTAGACGGAGACGTAGACGGAGATGTAGTGTATTGGTTTGGTAGTAAGTAGTAGTATTTTCTAAGATTCTTGTTTCAATTTCCCTTCCATTTGAGAACACACACACACACACACACATACGTGACTTGATATTACGTTTACTTTTTTACCATGATTCAGATATATAATAGATATGTAATTATATATAGATAGACACGAAATAGAGTAGTAAAAAAATAGGAAAATAAAGGATTCACGAATGAGAAAAAAAAATTGTAAGGGAAAGCGTAAAGAAGCATTTTATACCTCGATCTGGCATATCTGTCTCTCTTTCTCTCTCTCCCTCCCTGTCTGATGTGTACTACGTATGTACGTATCTGTCTGTCTCCCTCTCTCTCTCTCTCTCAGGCTCTGGAAGGTAGCTCGCGGGAATCTCTTTTAGACTGTCAAAGCTACACACGCAGGATGGATAATAGGTAGAGAGCGAAGAACAGAGCGGAAGCGTTCTTGAAGAAAGAAGGATGAACGAAATGAAATGGAATTGTATGTGTGAGTGTTGTTCTGAGAAGAAGAATACGACGACGAGAAGGAGAAGAAGAAAAAAAAACTCTCTCCTTTTTTTTTGGTGTATGTGTGTCCTCCTCAGCTTACTTCCTTTGGACTCTTTCCTCCTCTTCTTCTCATTTCACCGTCACCGTCAACCATTGGGCCAAACTAAAAGTCAAAGCTGATGACAAAAATCCGCTACATTCCAACCGCCCAATATCCCTAAAGAATGCAATAAACAGGCTTGACGAGACCAAGCGCAAGTCTGGGAGCTCAGCCCTTTAATGTCCACGTGTGTACGTGTGTGTGTGTGTGTTTGTGTGTTTATGTGTGACTACTGTTTGACTTTGTATGTGTGTGTCCCGGTCCCGATATGATATATATTAAAAATCCCTTATGGTGAAAATTCAGGACCCTAACAACGTTTGCCTTCTTTAGTTTTTTTTTTCTTTCTTTCTGTTTCTTCTTTTAGATCACGGCGATTTCCCTACGTGAACAATTATGTAAAACGACCTATTAATCCTTTTCAACTCCACTCACGAAACTGCAGCCATATCTGTGTAGCGTTCCCACGACCACGACCCGACGAAGCGATACCAAGTATGAGAACCGGCCTACTCTCAGTCAGTAAGTTCTACGATCTACATACCAAAACATGTGGACTAAGCATTAGGAATCGTTTGAGCAGTTTCCATCAAGCCATAGAGTCACAATCTCACATGGAGGTTTTTTTTTTTATACATATATATATATATAAATATATAATATAAATAGAGAGATAGTCACGTAGGTAGGTAGGTTGGTTGGTTGGTTGGTTTGTAGTTGGTCGTTGGTTGTTGGTGGTGAAGGTAGGTAGTAGGCTAGGTGGTCAGAGAGGGAATAACCGTAACCTCCATCTCGCAAGTCATATCATAGTAAAGTTAGTAGTAGTACCCCTTGAAAATTTTGGAATTACAGTATAGAACTTTCCCGTTCACCTCCACCACCTTTTTTTTTCTATACTATTTCCCATTCATGAAACACTCCCGGAGCCCTTCCCCACCTTAGTCTAAACCCTCAGAAATATCCCTCTGGGCTTCTTTAAAAATTGTCGTGAATATGCTACAACAACAATAAAAATGCCCTTTTAATCTAATTCCATTAATTCAAATAGTTGACTCACTTAATGTCCCAACACTCTCCAACATTAAATACTTTATCGATATTTCATCCATAAAATTTTTTTTTTATACCTTACCCCTTAATTGGTCCAGGGGAAAATGTTTAATTTGAGCTAGGGAAACCCTTTCATTGTAGTAATATAATAAATAATATTATATAGAGTCTTAACTTCTCCCAGATCCAAAAGCTCTAAAGATTCCAAAACTAGATATACGAATACTGTATATGATTTGCATAGTTGCCATTATTTTGTATGACTATATGGTCCTACGTAGGGACCAAGTGATTTATGACTGTATCACGCAGATACATATAGGGCTCTAGTAGAGTTGAGCTATATAATTTGTTCAGTTTTAAGTATCACAACGGCAATTAAGATATCTTAGCCAAAGCTTTCACAACTCGTAGAACTCCGGACTCTCAATATTATTTCAGAGTAGGTACTATACATAGTTACTTTGTCTTTTTTTTCTTTTCTTTTTATGGCAATGCTTCGTTGTTATGATTTCGTCTATGTAATAAATATGTATGAGCGCGGTATGTCTATACCCATATTTCTCTACCTGTAAAAGCACTACACAAGATTCCTTCCCCTACGCAAAAGAAAAAAAAAACTTCAATTAAGATTCCAATGAAACTTTTCCTCGTCACTATCAAAAACACAATAGAGGAAATGTAAGCTCACATTTTAAACTTTTAAATATTCGTAATATTTTCCTGCGTATAGTAAATTGTATGTGAGGTACTCGCATTTCCCATTGATTTTATGGATTATGCTATCCGCCTATGTGAGAACTGTACAAATAAAAGAGCACTATTCTATTACCATTACCATTGCCACTTCCCTGTAATAACATACCTAGGTAAGTAAGTAGGTACCTACGTAGTTTTTAAACAAATATTAAAAGCACTCTAAATCTTAAGATTATTATTCTTAGACTATGCAGAGAGAGTGGAGAGTGTATTGCAACAACAGTACGCATGCTTTGTTGCATATTTTAAGATGCCATTTTAGACTTTTGAGATTTTTTATAATCTGACATTTAAGAATTTAAGGGACAAGCTGGAGTGATTGAAACTCTTTATATAGTACTGAAACTGAAAGGGGAAATGTTAATTTACATGCTAGATGCATTACCAACACCATATAGCACTTGACCACCATCCACAAACACGCTGCACACACACACAACATGACCAGAAAAAACATGTAGGAAAGATTATATTTAGCCACTAGAGAATTCAATTTACTTGATTAAAATAAATGTAGTACCTATATGTACGCTCATTGGATAAGTGGACAAAGAAATGAATTTGTACATACACATATTATGTATCTACAGATTTTTCCAATTTCCTTGAGTAGCACATACTTATGGATATTTGTATAGTTTGGTTTTCGACTTGGCTAAGAGATTTCATTAAAAGACATGGAAAAAAAAAGTCTTATTTTTAATCAAATGAAATATTCAGATGATTTCCCCTGGAATCCTGTCAACAGCACTTTAACTTGGAGATGGATCGCAGTGAATGTCTGTAGTAGAAAATCAAGCTTGACGTACAGAGAGGGAGCTCTTCTACTTTGTAATTTGTAATTGAATTCCCTACCCAAAAAAAACTACGTAGTTTTACCAATAATTAAAGATTTAACTGTCGTCCGACGAAAAAGTTTTCAAGAGTGAATGAATGACTTTCGAAAATACTGTTAGACGGTGTTCATTCATCTTGTCTAGTGTAGACTGGCTCGCAATTTCTTGTAGGAGTAGGTACAATAACAACGCCAACACTAAAGTTACGCCAACGCTAATAATGACAATAACAAAGTATATACGACTCATTTTTTATTAACGAGCCTCTCGCTTATACCTTCCACACAAAGGAGCAAATCTATTATTTACAGCCATTCAGCCCAGAGTCAGTCTCATGTAAATATTCATTCTATTTGCTTACTTTAATTCATGGAATTTGAAACGGGATTTTGATTATTCTGATCAACATCATCTCATGTTCATCTCATCACATCACACCACACGCCACGCCACGCCATGCCATGCCATAAGCCACTACGTCATATCCCTCACAGAGACTTTGATCCAACAGATTGTATTTCCTAGTTGCACAAGGAAATGGAATCTACGACTCAAATTGTATATCTTCAATTTTTGTCCAAGTCCATCTACAATCTACAGACGGGGGAGGGACTTATATTGGCAAGAAAAATGAATTTTATGTGACAAACATGATTAATTTGTATTTTAAACCCCTCGTTGTCAAATTTGTTCTTGGGAGTTATAGTCCCAAAAAACGTATATTACATTATGTAGGAAGGGAGGTAGGTAGGTAGGTAGGTAGGTAGGTAGGTTTGTAGGTACCTAGTTTGACACGACGTCAAAGTCGATCTTGTCTCTGCACGTTTCTCTCTCGTCTGATTTTTTTTGCCGTGTGTGCATACAAATAGAAATGGTGATTGTAGGGAGCGACAAGGAAAACAACAAGGAACAAAGTTTGCTCCAGATAAGCCTGAGCGAACTGACTGGTCGAGTAGTGGAGTTTATCGACTTTATCAGGAATTAAGGTCGAGAGAAGTGAAATATATAGTGAAAATAGTTAAAATTTTAGATTAAAAACAATCAAAAGTCAATTTACTCTACGAACATTGACGTTAAGAGAAAAAAATGGTCTTTCAAAGGAATTTGGATTAGACATAGGATCTTCTACTATAGGACCTATATATAGGACTAAAGACTTGGAGTATCTATATATAAACTCAAGTTCACTATATTATATCAGTCTGCTTCCTACAATCTATCCTCCAAATGTAAGCCGTTTATTGAGTAAGGCGGATATGGCTGAGCGGAGTATAGTAGACTGACTGAGAATTAAGTTGGAAAATGTGAATTTCTATCCAATCAAGGGCATTGGAGTCAATCCTGCGTAAAGTTAGTTTAAAGCTGAGAGGGCATTCAAGGAATGATGAGTAGCGGGAGCGGCATAGGGGAAAGTTAGAGACAGGAAGACAGAGTCAGAGAGAAAGAGTTCTCACATCGGTATCATATGGCCAATGCTAGTAGTGGATATACAAAACTTGGAAAGGTATATACCTAGGCTTATATAGGCTTACTCATGTATATTACAGAGAGAGAGAGACTGATTTCGTAATTCAGCTTTGTCACTGATTGGATATGTAGTCTGAATACCATAACTGACGATAATACGGAGACAGTAAAATAAAATTATAATGGATAAAGACGAAGAGAGGAGAGGAAACGTAAACGGAGGAGATGAGAAGAAGAACCCGAAGCCGTCAAGAAGAACTCAAGAAAGGTCTACACTGTATATGAGGATGGGTCTAGTCTAGGTTTGATAATCATGCAAGGCGTGAGTAGACAAAACTTCTGAGCTGAGAATCTCGTTAGTCTTTTCTTTTTTTTTTAAACTCCATTTTTAAAACCATCTCCTCCACATTCACATCTCGACAAAGATTTTTTTTTTGTAAAAGGAGCTTTTGTCATCCGGAAATGAATTTTAGACGAGAAGGAAGTCATCACTGAAATTGTTTGAAGTCTCAAGGTAGTCGCATCCGATTTTTGATTTCCTTCTCTCTAATCTCTACCACACTCTTCTACCTCCTCCAACTTCCTCATCCTTCCCAAAACTCTTTGACTCCCTTAATATCCTTTCAAATCACCATTTGTAACTCCTTAATGACCGTGAAAGCATATATAACATTTTGATTTGGACTCATGCTCCCTCAACCAATCCTATTTGAGTATGTACGAACCTATACCTTACCTCCACCCTCTACACCTATACATCTCCTCTCATCTTCATCTTTATCCATTCAAGTCTTTCGCTCTTCCAAACTTTTTGTCTGTCTTCCTTCAAGATTTGAACAAGACTTTTTTCTACCACTGCCACAGCCACTTATAGTATAAAGCTCGATTGAAAACCGTCAAGCACATCATCACTGCTCGTCTTCCCTCCCTGTCCACCTCCTCCTCCTCCTCCTCCTCATCCTCCATTCAACAATTTAGGGTACACTCCTTTAATTATTTGGGATCCCAAAGAAAAGTTTATTATGCAATCCTATCCTATCCTATCCTACGTCACTCCTGATTTGTGTATATATTTCTAATCCTAATTTAATTCTTAAGTTTTTTTTTATTAATAAATCCAAGTAGACATTTCGTAAGTTTCTACAAAAAATGAATTCCACCTTCGTTACGTTACAGCACAATGGGGATACAAAGTCCCTCACTTCACTTTTGTTGTCATTCCCCCTTTGTGTGGAATAGGATTACATTTGTACAGTGGACGATCACGTGGAAGGACGACAAAATGCATATAATTAATTGTATTTGAAGTTCCTCGAGTGGAGTTGATAGATAGATTTTTCCTAAATTAAATATTTTGGTCTGGCGCTCATCTTATGTACCTATGTATTTTTCAATCAGGCTCCTACTTTGGGGGTAGATGAATTTTGTAACTTAGATTTACTTAGTAGGTAGGTACCTACCTACATTTACATTGGTAATATATTTCGTTTCGAGCCTACTTCAAAGCTGAATAATTTCCCTACTAAAGTTTCTTTTAAAGGGCTTTTTTTTTATTATAAGTTTGACTGTGGGGAGTATAATATGATTATGTATGACTCAATAGGTATGTTGAGGGACATTTGAAGTCTGTGTAAAAAAGATACCCTGAGAGACATAATAATTTAGATAGGATTCTGAGCTACAGACACTGACTGAGAGGATGGGACGATTGAGAAGAAAAAAAGTTCTGGCCCGACCAATAATATTAAAGATGGAAAAGAAGGAGAAGAAGGAGAAGGAGAAGCTGAGTCTAGTTTCATTTTATTAGGTCGACTGGTTGTGGAAATCGAAATCTGAGTTCATGGCTTCAATTTCAGCTTGAGACATTTCATTTAGTCTTATATTAAACTCAACTACGTAGTTACTTCCCTACTTTCTCCAGTATTTAGCTCTTTAGCTCTGTATCCCCATCCACTCCTCATGCCATCCTATACACTATTAGTATTACTCTATTGACTCCACTACCACGACCAGACTACCCACATTGACTACGATACGACTGCATTGGGTGGAAGTGGACGTGGAATGTGAAGAAAATAATGCAGCTTGTTGGGAGACATTGGTCTCAATTATAGTTAATAGTCAGTGGTGGGCTCCTTCCTGGTTTTCCTCTGGCTGAGTTGCAGTGAGTGAGTACATTTGGATTCCAGAGTCAGAGCCCCTCTCCTTCCTTCCTTCCTTCCTTCCCACAGAAAATAAAAAGGAAATGGAAAAAAAGAAACTGGAGTTTTTTTGTAGCAAGCCTTTCCAAATGATCCATCCAATGCATGGGTGGTCGTTCTCCTTGTCGTCGTCGTCGCCCTTCTCCTCGTCATCGTCCTCGTCATCGTCGTGTGGTAAGGATGAAGAAAGACTTGAGATTAAATTTCTTGGAAGTAGTCTCAAATTCGATGACGAGGGGCTGGGAGGGGAAAAAATATAAAAAGGAAAGACTGGACGATGACGGGAAGTTTACCATGAGAAATGCTCCTCATAATAATATCATTAACTCGACTAAATCTCCTCTGTTTTTTTTTCAGAGAGATTTTCTGTAGCCATTGACTAGGACTTGAACTGTGTCCTCCATCTATAAATGCAGTGCAGCCTATATACTGTCTTCTATCTCCAAGTTTTATCGCATTGTTTCTTTCTTGTTGATTATTAGGCCGCCTCTGGCTCTGGCTCTGGCTATGGCATGGTCGCCGTCGACGTTGGTGGTGGACATTAAACTTCCCTCCTCTGACATTGGCGTGTGGCATTTGGAAATTGGACAGAGAGACGCGTCGGCAGAGATATCAGTATTCCTTTTCGTTCCCTTCAAATCCTCTCTTTCTCTCGTCCTTTTGGTGCGGCATGAAGAGAGCATCGCTCGGCACATATTCGTGTCATACAGCAGTCTCGCGTGGGTCCCTCGCCTCCTTTCCCTCTCCTGCCTGTACGTGCATATGTATTCATCTTCAAATCCAATTTGAGGAAGAGTATATAGACCATAGACCCCATGGTGGAGGTGGGGTATGAATGTGTAATAGGATGGATATACGACTCCGACTACAAGCACAGACTACCACTACGGAGTTTACTTGCTTTCTCAGTCTTTTCGTTTTTCTCGTACCGCCATGGCAATGGACAAATACCCATCTACCTACATACGTTCTACACACACGCGGAACACGGTGCAGAACGAAACCATTACTAGAGTGCAAATATCTTAAATCATTTCCTTTCTCTCTCTTGCTCCCTCCCTTACTTCAATGCTCATGTTGTAATCAGAACCACATCAGAATTGTACACAGTAGGAAACTCACGTTCCACAAGGATTGTCAACAAAACTTCCCTGGCCGTTCGCTCGCTCGCTCGCTCGTTCGTTCCTTCGTTCCTTGGATGGATGAGATACGAGACGAAGGAGCGACTACGTGAGTGAGTGAGATGTATGAGTGGGTTAGTGTGCGGGAGGGTGAGGTTTTTGAGTCAAACACATTCAAGTATGTTTGTAGTACATTTCCTCCACATTCACACTTTACCCCGCACCGACACATTTCTTCTTTTATTACGTTTTCTCCAAACTGTATTTCTCAAACACTTAACCACTCCCAATCCCATTATACGTATCTCTGTCTCCCCTCTTCCCTATATCTATAATAGATTAAATTCATTGAGCCCCTCGTCTCACTCACAGCCCGTCTCCCCCCTTCAACGAACATGGACAAATAATGTAATGTAGGCACTCAGCAGAGTGGAGAGTCTATAGTGTACACATATAGCTAATGTGTGTAGCCACCGTTTACTCGGGACCGCTCCCACCATGTATAGGAACGCTCTCTCCACTTTAATAAATATATCACACCCGCTGGCTGGACTGTAGCCTGTAGCATGTAGCATGGACTCTGTACAGTCTATAGTCTAGACCCTCGATGCACTTCTTGCAGAAATTGAAGTATGAGTTTGAGTTGAGTTATGAAATGAGAAATGCATTCCTAAATTGACTCAAGACTTGAAGAGAGTTCCCCGCACTATTACTTACATATGTACGACGGAGGAATCCACTCATAAACTTATATACACTATATTATAGTCCTACTAAATTGATCAAATACAATGATTACCTTTGACGGCATTCAGCTTATTGCCGACCATCTGCTTGGCCACAAAAGCGGCCATCTTTCCAACTTCGTCTGAGGACTGTCACACACGCCCAGTAAAATAAACTTGAGAATCTAAAAATTGTGAGAGAAAACAAAGAGTCAGAATTTTTAGATGGAGCACACACAATGCAATGCCTCTATTTTTTTTTGTCCCTCTAGTTATTACCATTCTCCATCATCGTCACTCTTAAATTAGATTAGGGAGTCTTACTCTATCCACAGATGATACAGCTAGAGCTCAAGGAACAGTCACTGTTCTGGTTCTGGGGTTGTGTGTCTGTCTCTCAGATATGAAAATGACACGAAATGTGTGTGAGTGTGACTGAGTGGGAAAGTAGGAATGTGTATGGATCCGATCTTCTTCTTGTTCTTATTTTTCTTCTTTATTCTGTACAGCCACCACTGTCTCCTTCACTAACTATATGCTCACGTCCAGGCTCTTTAAAAATTCTGGCTCTCCTCGTATATCTATCACTCTCTAACATGGGATGAGATAAGATGACATGAGATGAGATCATAAGAAGAAGCAATTACACGTCTGATTTATATCTACGATCTTCAATCTACACGAACACATTACATTCTCAAACAAATTATGGACATGTTGTGGACGTTGAGTTGGGGGCTATATAGCTATGTATCTACGTAGTTCTTCTGTCCTGGTCCTGTTGTGGAAGGGAAGGAGACAAGACAGAAATTAAAAAAATAAGCTGAAACTTAAACAAAAATCTTAAATGGAGCTCTCCTGTTCCTGTAGTCTGTCTGTACCAGTTTTATTTTAGTTTCATATACCACTCATACTCTCGTAGTCTATCAGAGCAGCTCATTTAGAATTACCGTGGGATATACTTATGAAGGAAGCTATGTAGGAGATATAGATATGATATGCCTTGTGAAAAACTGTTTTTTTTCTCTCTCTCTCTCTCTTCCTCTTTTCAATCCTTGACTCGTCAATTGATCGAATCAAGTCAGATGAAAATGAAATCATCGCTCTGCCTTTCATCAGCAATAACTACATTCAACAGTCAACGGAATTAAATTCAATAGAGACACGACAAACGGCAGCCATTATTTCTCTCTCTCTCTCTCTCGCACTCTTCCACATGAAAATTCAGCAACATCGCCTCGTTCCGAGTTTTCAAAGTCTCCCAAGGTTGAAGAAGCCTTTGAAGAGAACCATATTTTTGGGAGCAATCACATCGACTATGAACAAATGTCCACACACACACAAAATACCAAGCACCACATCTCGACCAAACCAAAACCAAAACCAACAAAGCCCAACTAGAAATTTAAGGTCGTTTGCGTTCCTGCACTGTGTCCTACGTAGTGTCTAGGCTCATAATGTATGTAGGAGCTAGTCCACCTCTATTCACTATATCCAAAGCCAAAGAGATAGACGAACATCATCATCATCATATGCTCCAATTTTATTTTGCGACGGCATTATATGTACATGGCGCCAACACATCAGCGCTGGACATGATTTGCTCGTCTTGAATTGAAAATATAATATAGCCTTGTACAGACAGTTCCTAAAGAGCCTGTGTATGGCTTGACTTTGTATTTCTCTATCCTTATAAATTCAATTGGTTTATTTAACGGGGAGAGCGCTTGCATTGACAAGCTGGCATATAGGAGAGACCATGGGAATGTAGCATCTATAGTACCGACAGTATATAGCATATATGGGGTGATTCTAGTTGAGCTATATAGATAGTCGTAAATAAAGCGTCTTTGTCATATACAAATGCGATATGACTTGTATTATGTAAATTTGATCAATATTTTATGCACTACTTAATGTGACTACCGCCACTCTCACTCCACGACGACAAAAACTCAACTCTGCGCTCATCTAGTACTGTGCTCTGGAGTCCTCCAGCTGTCCGTCCCCTCACTCTCTGACATTGAGTTGAGTATAATATTTTATCTTGCTTCAGTGACATAATGGAGATGCTTCAAAATATCCAATCTATCGTAATGTTTCCCTTTCTCATGCTGCACCCTATCACACTCGAGATAAGTGTAAAAAGTAAACGAATCATTGTCAGAAAATATTGTGTGTGTAAAATAAAGTTTAAGTGTATTATGAGGTATACATAAGAATAGTAAACGTGGTTCAAAATTCTAAATATGATATCAAATTTTTTGTTTTAATAAAAAACATTTTTGCTTTCCTTGTTTCCTTTGAAAATGTTTTGCTTTTCACTATATTTAATCCAAAGTCATATTTGTATTTTGATGCCGTTATAAAAACGGGTGAGGATTATTGCAAAAAATTGGTGAAATTTAAACATGTGTCCAGTATAAAAATGAAGATAGAGTATTTTGAGATTTACAAAACATATAAGTGAATCGCTAGCCGGGAAAAGGAGCTTTATGAGTAGTACAGTAAATATTTGGAAATGCCTTCTGGAAATATCCTTCTTTGCGGTGCTTGGCTTTAATAGTAGAAGATCACTTGGGTGCATATACATACATGCTTTTAGCACTATCAGACAGATACAGATAAGAAAGTCAAAATAAAAACAAAACCAAGTCAGGATTTCATATGTACTGTACTGTGAGATATGATTATTTACGTCCTATCTCAGCCTCAAGGATAATAGACAGGATAAACGTAGGACAGGAGGACCTAGTTTCCCTTCCTTAGGATGTAGACATTGGAGTTCACTTCGTGGAATTGAAAAAAAAAAATTATATAAGCCATGCAATTTTTTTGAAACGTGTCCTAGGATTTTTGTGAATAAAAACACTGAATATAAATCATTACGGAGAAGAAACAAGATCTCTCTCTCTTTTTCTTTATGTCTTATACTGGAGCCCGTATGCTTGGCTTCTCTCTAGTTTTTCTTCGGCCTGAATCTATGCCTCCCTATGAAGTTACTTTGAAACCTTAGTCTCATACAGAGGTACAGGCGGTGCCGGTGCCGGTGCCGGTGCCGGTGCCGGTGACGGTGACGGTGACGGTACCGGTAACGGTAACGGGGACGGTGACAGTTCAGCACACAGCATGTGTGTTCTGGGGAGTTGTATTCAGCATCAGCAGTCTCTAGTATCTAATGGTAATGGGTTATCTTGTCCTCAAATGTGTACAGATTCCTTCCACACCCAGCCCAACCTATGTAGTAGGTGGGGACGGAGCCGCTCTGTCTCCTTTCTCTAGACTTTCTACTACACTTGGCAGGTCCTACGTAGGCTCTTATTTGCATCATTTTAGTATGTATACACGTGGCCAAGAACGAGAGGGAGAGAGAGAGGGGGAGAGAGTAACCAAATGTCTCCATACAAACTTACGGAGGTACAAGTTTGCTCCGTATGTCTAAAAGTAGATTAAAAATCTTCTCATAGAACACAGAGCACAAGTGTGTGTATGACTATAAAGGAGAAAATATAAAATATATGATATAATATGTCTATTGATTTTGTGCCACTATTGTGCTTGATGTGGTATACAAGTTCGTGAGGATGAATTGATGTGGAATAACGGATACATACATGTGCATGTGTGTCTATTTTATACATAATAATATGCCCTCGTGTATACTCCATGCTGCACTGAATAGCTCACACACAATCTCTTTCCAAGTCAATTTAACTTTGCGATCATTCAACTAAAAGCGTAGCAGGAGCGTTTTTCCTGCACACACACACACACACATACTACATGCATGCACAAAGGGGGAAAGGATGGAAGCGATGCCATATACAAGATCAAAGAGAAAACAGGATTGAAGCTTTCACATTGGCTCATCGAGTGTTCAAGTACTGCACAGATAAAAAGAGATGACGGTCGAGGTAGAGTATAGAGAAGGAGAGATAGCTTCTTTTTTTTCTATGAGACCTGCACCTGGGATATATATACTATATATACTCATATTCAGATTTAAAAATTTCACAGTATATATCGCTATATGCGATCGATCTATGAAGATTTCCTCATTTGAAACCCTATAGTTTTAGAATTAATGTAAATATCATAAAAGACGCGTTCAGCTTGTATATTTAGCAGATATACAAATTAAAGTGGTCCGACCTTCCGATTCCGATTCCAATTCTAAATCAGACGTCATGCATTACGGACTTATTAAATGAATCTAAAAACAAAGTGGTACATCTATCCCGGTTCTAGAAATACTCTCGACTATGATTTAGTTGGAATGGGAAAAGTGTCGTGTATATTTCCAGTTTCCTAAGTGGGTGTCTTTCAGTCATTTGATTCCGCATTAATATTTCATCCAAATCCCCTTTAACAATATACTTGACAGTCTTTACATTAAATCTGAATCTGATAGTTTTGCTGCACTCTCTCTCTCTCTCTCTGTTTGTCCTTTCAAATTCATCCATCTCAAAGATTCGAAAGGAGAAAGGAACCAGATTCTCAATGGTATTACGTAAATTGGACTTTAGCTCTTTTTCCATCCTTTTTCAATGCTTTATTCCTTGCATTTGGTCCTTTAAGAGAGAGAGATTTTCCTTTAGTTTAGATTTAAAAATACGTACAAAAAATAGTTTGAGTGTCATTGAAGGTTTTTCTTTGACTATTTCTCCTTTTCTTCAGCACATCGGTCTAGATCTTTCAGGCATATGAACTTGAGGTTTATTTATCGTAGATTCCTACCTGCCTACACAATAATATCGTACATACGCATTCTAGGACCACTATAAAAAAATATTAAGGTTTTTCCCGTAAGAAGTACAGAGTACATGTATGAAGATGCGACGGTCACGTCCGGTCTCCTGGTGCTCATTAATTCCTTGTGCTAATTAACAAGTCTTCAAGCAATTCATTTTCTTTACGCTATGACTAAAAACGCTGGAAAAAAATAGTCAATTGCAGTGAAAAATAGCGGAAATGTTTTTGATCAACCACTTATTTGTAGGTAGGTAAGGTAATTCAAATAATTAAAAACCAAGGGTGTCAAATCTCCCCTTGTTAGTTATTAGTTACACTACATAAAAAGGACAATGGGTGTTGAAGTAGTGGAGTAGGATTAGATGACGTACATATTTACAAATAGCTTACAGTAATTTCCTTCATTCAAGACAAAATTTCTACAAGAATAATTATTATCCAGAGTTGGAATTGGAATTAATTACAACAAGGCTTCTCTCTCATAGTTTTGAAGCTTTAAATCTTTGTGTTAATTCTTTATAAATGTGCTCAACACTTAATATCACCATCAGATTATACCTGGATGGAAATTCAAAGTTTCCATTTGAGAAATATTGTTCAGGATTATGGATATTCGAAGGCTCTCTCTCTCTCTTTCTCTCTCACAATGGACTCCTGCACTCTGAACTGGCGGATGTCGTATGTAGAGTGTAGAATGTACAATGGAGTGAGGCTCTGCTTTTGATGTGATAACCACTCGTTGGGGAGATTTAAAGATTGAGTGGGGAAGGTAAAGGCAAAGCTAACACTGGGAATGCTAGATATGGAGGGAAGGGGAAGGGGGAGAGAGGACAGGTGTCGTGGAGATAGTGGAGCGTGTATTAAATAACAGTGTTAATATTAAACAGATTAGGTAGTTGACTATTATCAGAGCGCTATAGAACGAGTGTTGGTGTTGGTTTGCTGCGTCGGACATGTCAAAGGATTAGACAATTTTCCTCGCAACTCTGCCTATAGCCAGGCCAAAGATAAAACAGAAGAGAGCGAGGGAGAAAGCAAGAGAGACGGTTTCCGTTTGGGTAGTGCTTTCCAACGCTTGTATGGTTTCCAGGCCAAAGTTGAAGATTAAATGTGAGCGCATTATATAGGGGGAAATGGGGAATAGAGACAACACCATACATATATGGAAAACAGAGTACAATATATCTGTACTTTCTCCTTACTCGTACACAGTATTTTCTAGGATATATGGATATAGGGAAGCATATTCATTTTGATATTCATGGCGCTATTATATATAAATAGAGCGGTGGTGGTAACATATCGTCTCCCTCGCTCCTTTCTCTCTCTCCTTTCTCTTGTTTCTGCCCTGCATTCTTCCGCAACGTGGTCCAATCAAACTCTAGCATGTTTGCATAATTACTCCGAGTCATTATTGTGCTCAGCTTCGTGAAACCATATTATACGCTCTCTATCCAAAACCAAATTCGTTTGGTAAACACTTCTTCATTTTGAGCCGTATCCTTCTCGTGTATCCTCGTTATGGCTTCATATTTTCAGCATTTTATAGCATTCCACAGGGTATCATCGCCTACGTGGGAGCTCTTTTCATGTTATTTAAGTTTTGAGTGAGGCAATAGGGAGGGAGGAGAGAGAGACGTACACACTCAGAATCATCACGACCACGACTACAACTTACAACTCCACGACCACGATAGTGCACGATGCGGTGTGGTAGAAACTCTCTGGATGGATGGATGCGTCCTCCTCCAAATTGAGAAGTATTAGACTCAAAATTAAAACTGAAACCTGGGATTACTTCAATATCTGCAATCTAGAACATTTCTAGAGATATGTGTGAAATTCATATTTACACTATGATCTCCTCTGTTTAGAGTAATTACTCTTGTATATATTTGTTTGTATCAAGTATATAGGTAGGTAGGTAGTTCAAGTTCAAATAGGACATTGAAATCCTTCACCGCAGAGAGAGAGAGTCTAAAATATTCTTTGTGGTGTGTATAACAGTATATGTATAGCGTCAGATATTATACTCAATCAAATTCACATCCCCGGATGTTTTTCGTGTAAGAATCAAAGATCATAAACATACATCTTAATTTAAATTCAAATTTGATGTCGGACGTGAAGGTTTACGCTTCCATTATGGTCTTATGGTGTTATAGTCAGTTATGGTCGTTATAGGGGACTCATGGTGTCTGGCTGGGTCTTTCTCTGGGCAAAAGGCGCGCTCCTGCCTATTAAACTCCCTTTGAAATGAATTGCTATCTCCAAGTCCTATATCGTCTTTTATATTATCTAATCATCTCTGAACTGACTCATAAATTACAATCCCCCTTCGTCTTACATAGAAATTGTGTCTAGCTCTCTCCCCCCACATTTTGCTTTATATTTTCCAAAGGAGTCGTCCTATATTCTCTATGTCGATGACGATCGAAATCGATGCTCCACTTGGCCTAGAATTACACTAAACTTTGAGACGTCATTCCTTTTCATTCCATTTCATGGGATAGCTCTATGGTTTCAGTTCCGTGTCTAATACTACTACACAGTTAACAGTATTCCTGGCTGGCGCGCTATCGGATATACTTACTATAGTTATAGATAAGAAGGTAGGGATCTAGCCTAGCTATGTATATGGAGCTGCGATGACCGATTAACTCGCCTACAACTGTAAGAAAAACTCCTACTGACAACTATCGCCGTCCCCTATCACCCAATCCAACTCCATTATAATCCAAGATAAGATAAAGCATTTTGCTTTTCCTCCTTTCTTATTTCTCCTCATACTCCAATTATTCACTGTATAGTCACAATCACACAGTTTACTCAGAAACTGACAGTGTAACAATGGGAATTATGGTCATATCCTCCCTAATAAATGCATAATTAAACTCTATACAGCACTAGCCGCTAATTTTAAATGGAAGCGAGATGTAAAATATTGGAGAATAAGAGCCCAAATAATAATAATAATAATTGTTGTTATTATTATTATTATTATTATTATT
>JAQFZE010001470.1:0-17824 GCA_034695245.1 Dicyrtomina saundersi | reverse complement strand
GACTGGGGTAATGTGAGACTACTGGGGTAATGTGAGACTGGGGCGAAATGAGAATAGCCTGGGGCGAATTGAGATTCAACCGGGGTAATGTGAGATCGTAACTAAACTAACGACAATTATACGTAACAGAACGGTAAATAACTTGAACGAATAAATAGGATCAATGAGCCGAATAATTATATGAATTAACTTCAAATGGGGCGCTTGCTAATGGAGAGTTACATGAACAGTGTGAAATAAGTAAATTGAATATAATGAATAATACTCACGAAATGAATGATAGTAAAGGAAAACGGTTTAATGATTGATTAATCAAGTAAATTCCAGCTAGTACAATTAGTTGATAACTAATTCACTTCCCCAAAGGGAGTTCAGGATATTCTCGCAATAAACTAACCGAGTTTACAAGAAATCTTAAATACAAGAGATTGAGAGACGAGGTATTATAGAAAACAAGATCTTACGAACCTTTACCAGAGAGAGTTTAGAAGAGTACGGAACTTATATTGAGGAAACAAGAGATGAGACCGATTCTCGATAACCACACGTTCAGATCAGAACAAGAGGTAGTGAACAGACAGAAACCTGGAAACCAAGTGACGCTCCCCGCTCTCCGTTCCTCCATATAATATCGTAGCGTCGAGTGGAAAAGTACAAGTTTCCTCCTCTCTCTTCTCATTCTCCTTTACATCTTTTTATGCTTACATTCTATTTTACCATCTACTGTGAGCTTTAGCCAATGAGCGTTTCGGAATCCAAAGATGACCATATAAGGGCATCGCATTTTGGTTTTCTTCCACTCACATTTTCCAATGCTCCTCTGGATATACTTCCAGACTATTCTACGTGTACTTCCACGTACCAAACTGTGGAGGTTCAAACAGTACCGTAACATATCCCTGGGGCCAACTAAGTCGTCCCGACTTCGGACGTGTCACCCCTGCGGATAGTGACCGTATTGTTTGAGTGTACATTCTAATTAATACTCAAATCCATATTATTAGACCAACACCAAAATCTTAATTTGAAAAATGTAACTAACGCTAATACGCATGAGGTAGAATCAGTCTGACTTACAAATGGTAAGCGGCACTTCACTAGTGCCGGTTTGTTAGATAGTCTAACAATTTACAGTGGTACTACACGTGTTTTTTAGTAAGAAGGGCTGAGATAACATTAACCTCATGGTAATTTAATGTATACATACACAAGACATGAATGAGATTGTACATAGGCACTATCAGTGTCTTGGAAAATCTCATGAGTGAGACTACGAATGGAAATATCGGCACTGACAGAGTCGTATGACAATTCGATTGAACTATGAATTAAGACAGTTATTGGAAATATAGACACTAGTAGTGTCTTATGACAATATTGTCGTACAAAGTGGTATCAAATCTTATAAAACTATTATAATTCAAAATATGTATTGACAAAATTATTGCATTGTATCTGAGATGAATGTTCATTCTGAATGGGATACTTTACATTGTTACAGGTGTAAAAACAATAATGCATTTTTGGCATATGTGTAAATGTGATCATATGTAAAGGTTTGTGTAAATCTTAAAACTATCACCGACATATATACATACATACTGCATCAATCAATGGTACCTTCAATTTTAAAAAGCGCTGGTATGTAGAAGGTGATTTTATACAATGTTTATCAATGACGTACAACAAGGGCTTACATAATAATTGTAGAACAATTTTATCTTCAATGTTTAAGTATCATAATAAGTAAATGACATATCATGTAGAAGATAACTGGAGAATTCAAGCCATAATAAAGATTCGATATATATATACCAAAATTTTATAACGTGTGCATTATAGGAAAGTTGTCTTGATAGTAGATAGGGAAAGGAAGAATAATGGAACACAAAAGGACACCAATAGTCATATTCAAGTACATGTACATCATATCATAAAAAATAAATATGAAATATCAGTAAACAATCCAGTGTGGAGTGTGAAGAGGAGTAGAGTGCTGTAAGTCTTGTTGGGTGAAGCAGGAAGAGAAGTTAATCGACGTCTTCAATGGCAGGAGATGCTGGGTGAATCTCATTGGGATCATCGTTGGATTCGAGATCGGGCACGGAATCGCAATCACTGAGGTCAGCAAGATGATCGGGGATGGGATCGTCGATATAAAAACGAGGGAATGGGAGTGGAGGTTCTCGTGGAAAGAAACGTGCCATATGAGCAAGCAATCGGTCAGCATCGTCGTGGACCCCGGCCCGTTGGGGAATGAGAGGAAACACCGGACGCTGTAGTGGATGGTGGACATCCATATTATCAACATCAGCGATGAGTCGATTACCAATCAATCGTACCGGCGGAAGTGGAAATGGATCTCGGAAAAGATGAGCCATACGAGCAGGTAAGTCGTCATCGTCGTCGTCGTCTACATCGGCAATTAATGGCCTCGGTGGAGATGCTGGACGAGGTTGCGGATTAACGGGTGGATGTAGCAGCGGGGCCTCGTTGACATGATCGAAAAATCCGTTACGATGTAAGACACCATATGCTTCCCATGATTCAAAGGGATTATGTGACTGTAAGGGTTGTCCAGTACTCAGTTCATGTTGACTGGTAATGAATCGTTGATAGCATGCTTGAGTACAAAAGCGTGTACCATTTCTACGTATGGCATACGAGTCATCCTCTTTAACATGGCAAAGGACTGGTTTACCGGTTGAGGCGGAAACTTCCTGCCATTTCAGTTGTTCACTGCGAGTCCGAAAAGGGTTGAAGTACCGGGTTATCCAAGGATAGTGTTCACAGGTTGAGCAAGCACGAGCGTCGCATCGGACATTCTCACAGTATTCATAAGTGCACGTGTGCGGCGGAATCTTCATCGTGGATGTTGCAGGATGTACTTAAAACACTGGAATCAAGGAGTCTAAGAGCAGAACAAGGCATGTACAATATGACCTAGGCATAAAGGAATTATAGATAGACGTATTCCATTGGTTGAAGATAGAGAATAAAAGTAATTTGAGAGAATAGCAAACAACACGGAATACTAAGTACTAGAAAGATTAACTTAAAGGTCAGTAATGTCAATATCTAGAGAATGTTCACTTTCTAACAAACAGATACATTTCTGAGACCAAAACTGTGTACTGATACATTGTAAACAGCTAAAGCACTGTGTTTGGCGTAATGCAATTCAAGTCGGTGTTCTTATACTAATCTCCGAGTGGAGGTCTTAATGCTATATTTTCTAATAAGACTACTGCTAACAAAGTGTTAGTGAATATTTGTTATGACAGCGGAGAGATCATCGCTGTCTAAAAATTGTAAGATTCCGGATGAGGATGATACATTCCTGCATTATTCTCATACTCAGTGAAGGATAATGCTGGATATATCCCCGATGAAACCTGAGAAGTGCTCGGTATGGGTTGGGGCTCCAGTAACGGAGCCTTTTCGAATGCCTGCGTTTCCATGTTTGAGTCTACGTGACAGTGCATGGAGTTCGCTCGGTTCTCAAGGTATCTTCGTACGGCTATATCAAGCATTTCCTCAGTTACCCGTGGAGTCAAAATGATGTCATGTTTTATCGATTCGGTATCAAATGAACGTGGTCTGATGGAAAAAACGGGTAAAAGTACTCTGAATCTGAGTAAACGTTCACCAAATCGATAAAGAACGTCATAATTTTTGTACACAACATAAACAATGACGCAAGAAAGGAGGATTAAGAAAACAGCGAGTAATGCTTTGATTACTGCGGATCGAAAAGGACTGATGACAGTTTCGCGTAATTGTGAAATTACTCGTATCATTTGAGGAGTTTGGATTCCACCTTGGGATTGCGCCTCAATGGCCTCTTCCAAGGCGAATCGGGATTGAATTCCGCGTATAAGGGACATTAAAGAATCAGATCCAGAAATTTCATCAATAGAATAGGCTCCTGGTGAATTAAAGCTCAAAGTCGGTAGCTTAGTAATATTATGAAGACCACTACCTGGAGTGGGTAGAGATGGAAGGTCTACGAGAATAGTACGATTTGAAAGTAAAAGAACTGAATTACCGGTATCGAAGTAAAATGGAGTCATTTGGTTGCAGGAAATATTGGTAGGTATATCGTTAATCTCATGAGACAACGGACTAAGAAATCCGATGCGTTTATCATGTTGATGGAGATATAAAAGAGGTGCTTCAACGATACATGCGTCTCTTTGTAAAAACATGTAATGCTCGATGGTTTCACATTGAAAAACTGTAATGATGTCGCCGGCTAATTTTGCACTATAAAACTGTTGTCCGAATAATGTCCTAATAAGAAGAGACGGCGAACCAGATTCTGCTAAATATCGTAACATCGTCAGTTGTCGCTGGTTGGCGCGGCATACTTCCATATGTAATAATTGAATATTCGAAGATACGTTTTTCTCCACAATTTGATAGAGAAATTGAAAACGGCTATTAGACTGTGCATTTGATGGAATGGAAGGTGCTTTTGCTGGTTCATTATCAAATTCAATATCAGAGTCAACGTTATAGACTACACCACGTCGAGTTCTCTGATGAGCGCTGGTTAAAGAGCGAAGAATTGCTGTTGTCACGATGGTGCCATCTAAAGCCATGAGTGATTTCTGAGAAAAATAAATTCCCTGTGGAGATGATCCTATCGTGACATTACAACGAGAACGTCGAGTGATCTTACTAACAGCAATTTCAACCTCTGGGCATGATAACCGTTTGCCGGAATAAATACAGTCTGTTTCAATGTATTCTTTGAGTTTGCACTCATTAATCAGTTTTGGGGACCAAAAAAGTTGGCCTCGATCAGTGGGACATTGTCCTAATTTATAACTACAATGTTCATTTAATGTTGTACTAGCCTGGATGGAATCATCATTGTTCACCACAATGGTCACAGCAACATAAAAGTAATTGATAACTTCGTCAGTAACAGTATAAGGGTACGACCAATCAAGAGATATCTTATCTTTGGTACCATGCAGTTCGCCAGCAATACGGGTAGTCGCTTTCCCGGAAGGAGCATTGCTCGTCCGAACCATGTCCTTACATTGTTGTAATGTAATATCAACTTTGGATTCTTGCTTAATCTCTTGAAAATCCCCGAAAAATCCCCAACGTCGAGAGACGTAGGTCTTTATCGCAAAACATTCGTATCCTTGGAGTTGCTGACGAGAAACATCATCGAACCACAGTGAAACTGTAACAACCGTAGAGACCGGAGCTTCTTCAGGCAGAGGACACTCAATATTTCGTGGAACTCTAAATTTAAGCCCTTCACGCATACCTGCGCATTTAAAAAGAGAAACTGGCTTTTTGTCTAAGCTTGAGAAATAAGAATAAATTTCTGGATCTTGATCACCAGCGGAATCTACTGTGGGAGCTACAGTAGTACTGGAAGATGTTGAGAAGACAAAGCTAACATAAAGAAGCTGAATAAACACGGAGATAATCGTCTTCCTGAAAATAATGATGGAATCCACAATTAACTTGGAGATGCTAAGAAGAATTAAGTCAACTAGGTAGTAAACAGATTGATATGAAAATTGAAGAGACTACAATATGAGTTTACAGGTGGCTACGGCATGTCATTACAAAGTGCAGTTAGAATGGGAATGAGAGCGTAATATACGCTGGTGGAGTAAATCGATGAAACCAACATGATTACTGTTATTATAGGAGAAAATAACTGGAGTTTCCTGATTACAATCGGGGCGGTGGAGGAGTTCGTACTCGTAGATGTCATGGCATAATTGTAATGCAACCGTAGTGTTGTCCTGTTTTGCACGATAATGAAAATCGGCCGGATATAATAATTCAGGAATTAAAGTGTTGGTACGCTTCAAGAAGTATTCCACTGGGGACATGTATATAGAACGAATCAAAATTCCAGAAATGGATCGACGACTTCGGGAATGACCATCGTCATCCTGAATCGTCCAATGCGAAAATGCGCGATTTCTATCTATGATAAGAGAATCACCGAAATGTCCGTCAAAATCTAAAGTGGACGAAAGTTGTGGAAAGTTAATCTTACATGGATTTGAAGTAGGGGTGGTCGTAGTGATCAAATCAAGTTCCGGACAAGCTAACGTTTGTCCAAAACTTTGGCATTTAATCGGTGCAGTTAAGAAAGCGTGACACCGAGCTAATGTGAGAGAATCCCAAACAACGATACCTGACTGTGAACTCATACAATTTCCAATGAACAAGGTACAGTTACGGAGAAGGGTGCTCAGAGATGAAGTTACGAATTCAGAATTACTTACTAACGTAATGGATGTTTTGAAAACAAAGAAGTTATAAACCGAATCACCGGGTCTGGCGTGACGAAGTTTAGTTCGAGTCGCAAAATATTCACCTTGAGAAATCAAACGAGTACCTAACGGAGAACGAAATGTTTTGGCCATATTTTGACATACCTGGGGAGATATCTCAAAATATCGATGTTCAATCTGAGGATGGAAAGCAGAGGAACGACTTTGACGGGAAATTATAGTTTCTCTACCAACACATTCCGTAGCTGGGATAGTGATATCCCATGAAATGTTCTTAAACCAGAAAAAAGGTTTAATATTACCAGTAGGACCATCAGTTTCTAAAGCATAGGTCAGATTATTAAGTACGGTTTGACACAACGAAAGAGGTTGCAGTTGTCGAGAAATCGCATGATTAGTGTACGAGGAAGGTGGAGATATTATTTCCTCGGAGTCGTCCAAGAAGTCAGCTGCGTCGTACGTTATCCAGTTGGAGGTATTGTGAAGAAGTCCAAGACCATTTTGAAAAAGAAGGAAAAGAAGAACAACGAAGAAAGTCATCTCGTCTATAATTTAAGAAGTAAGAAGTTGAATTACCTCGTCATTCTGTTTGACACTTAAAGCCGGGAGATCGGAATTATGACGTAATTGATAGCAAAGAGAGTCAATAGGATAGTCATGCATGGAAGTTTTGGCTAGAAGCAAACCAATATACAACACACTTTTGTACCGATAGACGATAGGTTTGTTGACACCACAATCTAAATTTGGGATTAAGCGATATTCAAAGGAATCAAAGCATTGTTCTATTTCAGCCAGCTCACCAGGGAAGGAAATTTGGAAAGAATTTAATAACAGGTGCTCGATGTCAGGAAAAAAGTGTCGTAACTGACGTAGCTGTAAGTCTTGATTGTCGTGATTTGCTTTTAGAGTAAGATAGGAGGTAGCAGGATCGGGGTGCTGCAAGACAAGCGTGCGTTCTTGTATTAAAAAGTAGTTGATAAACGTGTCTCTATCAAAAGGAGAATCCCTTTTACGGCGATTAGTTGGAGTGAATACTGCGGAAAAATGCTCAGTAGGAGTAGATGGTGGTGAAAAAGCATAGGGTGGAACGTAACCTCTATATATAGTATAAGGACTGGATTGGGTCGCTCTAGTATGATGCTGTGAAGAACTGTGGGGCGGAGTGTATAACGCTTGACAGTTTGTGTGTTCGTGTCGAACAACATCTAACATTTGTAATTGAGGACAACTAGCTACGGATTTACGAAATTTGCATTCAATGGGTTCAATCGCGCGTAAAAAACAAGAACGGATATCACTACTGGACCAAAAGAATATTCCGGATTTCGTATTTAATCTACCGGTATTGGGATAAAGCGTAGTGGGATGAATAGATGGGATTAAAACATGTGTGGAATTGCCAAGAATATTACGCCTACGCATAGTATAAGTAATCAAGATTTGTTTGTCTTCATCAAATATTTCGCGTCCATAGATATCGTGTGGTGCGTCAGAGGAATTCTCACGAAAAACGGAGATTTTTGTTAAAAAATCACCATCAGGGGTTCGATTTTGTGCAATCATCTTCTCACATGTATGTTTACTGATATAAGTTTTAACGAAAAAACTAAAGTAGTAGAACGTGGAATTAGCCGATCGCCATGGAAAATATCCAGAAATACATTCCCAACCTGTGTTAATAATCATAACGTGTTCGGAAGCGTAGAATAATAATAGTCGGAACAAAGATGGATTGGTAGGAAATTGTGGATCTGGAATTTGGCGATACTGTAATTGATTCAAATACGGTTTACAATGCCGAATCGGAGATAAATGAAAGGAAGGAGAAGGAAAAGGAAGTATCTGAGTCCAATTGGTCGGGTAAGAAGTATAAATTGCTGAAATCTCTTTAAGAGTACTTAAACTTAACGACATCAGGGAAAACAAGTAGAATTGACGGAAAGTGAGGAACACCCTAAAACAAACCAAAAAAAAATATAAGAAACAACATTATTTGTCGAGTGCGGAAAAGAACACACTAGGTGCCAGTAGACCTAGTTTATCATGCACAAACTGATGAGAGGGAAGACGATTGTAAGCAGCCGAGCAATTCAAAGCTTGAGGTTGAGGTGCTATGCGACGCCGGTTAATGTCAGCAAGACTAATCGAGAGAGCAGATTGTAAGCTAAAGAAGACAGGAGTAGCATTGTAACATGCGTTAACAGGAAGAAGTGTGTAATTATAAATCGGGTAGCAAAGCTTAATATGCAGTTCACCGTCGATATTGTCTGCCTGAAATTGATAATCGGTAGAAAGAGTCGTTATAGAAGTGTTTGAGATAAATGCCTTACGAAGATAATAGGCGAATGGAGTTATGATATATGTCGCTTCATCCCCTATCGGTTGGTCAGTAAAAGTCATGTCAGGGAATCGAATGGAAATCGTGGAAGAGGGGATGTCAGTTTGCATAACGCGAGATAACGTAGGACACGTTAAGATCTGATTACGCACAATACATTGATCAGGACGCAAAAGGTTATTCATAATGGGGAGTAACTCCGTCGTGTTCCAAATGATAGTCGCTTTGACGAAGATACATTCACCAAGGGTATAATTACAATCTAGTAATGTACGGCCATGATGGATGAGAGTACTATTACCATGAATATCCTCCATTACTGTTGACAGTCGATAGTTAATTATTTGTAAAGTCATGTCAGGAGGATATGAGTCCATAACAGGGACGGTCACCTGAGTCTCATAAAAATCAGTAGTAAACACCAATGGATCACCTTGAGGTGAAACTTTCGTTTCGTACATATTACGACAGGCGTCCGGAGCTACAAGAACGTGTGTATAGGTGGTATTGGTTAAAACGGTTCCATTGTCTAAAGTTTTACTAAAAAAGTTGGATTGCAGTGCCTTACATACAACCGCAGGAAAGGATACTATCCACTTCATGTCGGGCCATTGATACTGTAAGGATGCGGTTGTCCGAGACGAGAAGAGAGTTGTATTGTATGGTGTTGTAATAAACGGTTCCGTCTCCCACATAAGGTTGGTCAGACGATCATGGCATTCCATGAAAGGAAGGGTTTGGGATTGTAATAAGGGGAGGGAAGGTAATGGAGCTGGGGAAGCAGTTCCGATGATAAGAATCGCCGAAAACGAAAGGAAATATAGAAACCTATAAGAATGAAGTAATAATATGTTAAGACATTTGAATACGGTCAGGTGGACGGCTAGTTCTACCACTACGGGTAATATACTGAGGAGGAGTAGGAATACTAGGTGTTATTGTAGCATTTGGAGTATCACTACTAGTATTACTGTGTAAAGAAGCGGACGGGTCATGCATAGGGGTATCAGGGGATACGGGATTTGTAGGTTCTGGGATAAGAAGAGAAGGTGGATCTGGGTTTGCCGGGGTGATTTGAGAAACGTCATTTTCTGGGGTTGAGACTAACGGAGGTGTAATCGCTATAGTAGGACTAGAGGAAGATAAAACTTTATTTAGTAATCGCATAAACTCCTCGGAATCATCTATAGAATGAAGGATAGGGCGAAAAAATGACAAAAAATGTTGAAGGCTTGCGCGAATAATATTAACATCAGAATACGCAGTTGGAAAGGAATGATAACATTCACGAAATAATACTTGCGCAGTTTTAGTAAAATCGCCAACCTTAGCGGCATAACTAATATAATGAAGGGTTAAAATAAAGGGCCATAACATATCATAGTTTTCAGAAAAAAACAGGTGTAACTCCATGGGATCTGTCGTTTTATATAAAAATTTAAAAATATGAGACCAACTTGTCTCATCTTCAGACAACGGAATAAAATAAAAGGTATAAATATGAGATAATTCATCATCAAAGTATGTAAAAGTAGAAATGGGGTCTGGAAAGGGTAAAATGGAACTTTGGGTAATTTTTAAAGTAAAAATTCGGAACTTCGTATGAATACTTACAGGAAATTGAAGAGTATCGAGTTTCCGACTAAAAAATATGTGAGTTTTAGTTGTGCGAGTGACTGTCCTGGCAAGTATCTTTTCCAGATCAAAATGGGGATATAAATATAAAAGCAGGAGAAATTTTGCATTATGAAAGGTGACTACGGAAGTAATCGGTGAAGGCGTTACCGTATTGGAAACAGGAATCCATTTGAGTAAGTGTGGCCAATCATTATAATAATCATATGAGCGAATACCATGGTATATCTTAAAGATCCATTCGATACGATTTGTGTGAATTGGGGTGTCAGGTTCGTCATCTAATCGATGAAAGTAGGGTTTCATCTTTTCTATATGCGTAGTCATGGTCATTTTGGAACGTAGATCTCTTACTTCGTAATTTAAGGGACTGCGTTTATGCATCACCTCATAAGGACCGTGAAATTTCCGAGTAATCGAAGGTTTGTGGCCTTCCGGGGTCTGAACGCGATTAATCATTACTAAATCTCCTATATCATAGGAATTTTCAACGCGTTTCTTATTTTCTCTATCAGCCCATAATTTTTGGTGCTGGCGAATAGATTTAGTTGCCAGAGCACGTAAAAATTTAGCTTGAGTAGAGCGGTCTTTATCGACCTCGTCCTTTTGGACTGGCATCATTACATCTATCGGATGCACTGGTTTCCGTGCATATACAATTTCAAAGGGGGATAATTGTGTAGATTCTTGGACTGCAGTATTGATACTGAACATAATCATTGGTAAATATAAATCCCATTGTTTATGTTCGTCAGTTTCCATTAAAGTACGAAGAGCTTGTTTTACTGTCCTATTTTCGATTTCGCACTGCCCGTTCGCTTGGGGATGATACGCCGTGGTATTTGCGGCCTTAATTCCCATACGTTGTAAAAAGGTACGAACTAATAACGAGGTAAAGTTTGCACCGCGGTCTGACTGTAACCTATAAAAAACTCCAAAAGTGGAAACTAACTCAAGTAAGAAGTCAGCGGTGGTGACGGCCGTTTGATTTTTAGTAGGTTTTAATACCACGAATTTGGAAAAGGAGCAAATACTTACCAAAATGTGACAGTTTCCTCGTGCAGTCTCAGGAAAAGGGCCACAGAAATCAATAGCAATCGTGTGATGGGGAAATAGTGGAGTAGTAATCGGATGTAATAATCCTTGCAATCGTCGATAAGGTCTTTTACTTTGCATGCATACTTCGCAGGAGCGGACGTATCTAATAATAGATTTGGTCATATGTGGCCAAAAGTACTTGTCTTTAATGCGAAAGTATGTAGTGGCGAAACCACGATGGGCTGCTAATGCAGTATCGTGATTTTCTCGTATGATTTCGTCCCGAAAGGGAAGTGGAACTACTAGTCGTTCTAAATTACCTTGGATTTTATACAGTAAGGAATCTCTTAAGATAAACCCACGAGTAGGTTTACCTTCGTCCAACAATTTGATTCGAGAATTACAGAATGAATCTTCTGATTGAAGAATCAAAAAATCGGTATGACCTAGGAAGTAGGCAGGGAAATGGTCGGGATCTTCATGATCAATTGAAGTATCGGTATTATCGACAGCAGGTACTTCTTTCAGAGATTCAATACGGCTAAGGCAGTCGGCGGTAAAATGCTTTTTACCCGCACGGTGTTCAATAACATAGTCGTGATCAGCTAATCGTAAAGACCATCTATAAAGCTTTCCGGTCTGCATTTGAGTATTGGATTTCATACTCACTAATGCTGTACTGTCCGTGACTATGGTAAACGGTAGAGCGTATATATATGGCCGGAATTTATCTAAAGCCAGCAATACAGCTAAGAACTCACGTTCAAATGCGCTATAATTACGCTCCGTCTTTGAAAAGGATCGTGAGGCATATGCCACTACACGTTCTGCTTTATGCTCAACTTGTAGTAAGACCGCACCTGCTGCAAAATCTGATGCATCAGTATGTATAATACTAGGCAAGGATGCATTAAAATGCCGAAGTATAGGAGCATTACACAACGCATGTTTCAAGGTAGCAAACGCTTCCTGTTGCGGCGTGTCCCATACAAACTTGGCTGATTTCTCTAATAAGGAGTACAACGGATGAGCTATTTTGGAGAATTGCTTCACGTATCGCCGGAAATAATTAGCTAACCCAAGAAATGATTGTAATCCTTTAACCGTGGAGGGGGGAGGTAATTCCAGTAACGTAGCAATCTTAGCTTTGTCGATCTCGATGCCGTGTTCTGAGATGTAGTGCCCTAATATCAAAACACGCCGAGCTCCAATCAGACATTTCTGGGTATTCAAAAGTAAATTCACACTAGCTAATCGGTTCAACACGAGACATAAATTCTCCTTAAATTCTTCAAAAGTTCTCCCATATACGATTAAATCATCAAGATAGACTATACAAATTTTAAAAATATATTGAGCTAACACTTCGTGCATCAGGCGTTGGTACATTGCAGGAGCTGTCTTTAGACCAAAGGGGAGGACCTTAAATTCATATAATCCGGAAGGACATCGAAATGCAAGGATATAAGTATCGTCGGGATGCATGTTAATTTGCCAATACCCTTTCTTACCATCTAATATGGCAAAATATCGCATTCCAGCAAGTTGATCAAATAACCCATCAATAGATGGTAAAGGGAATTTATCGTCACGTATGTTTTGATTGACGCGTCTGAAGTCACAGCAAAGGCGAAATGACTTTTTAATGTCAGTTTCAGGATTCAATTTAGACCTATGCCCCTGTTTGACAATGACCATGTTGGAAGAGTACGAAGAATTTGAAGGTTGGATGATACCAGCTTTCTCCAACTCTTCAGTCTGCTCATTTAAATACTCGACTTCGATAGGAGAATACCGATAAGGACGTGCGTAGACCGGTCGAGCATCAGGTTTTAACTGTATGCGTTCGGCCTGTAACTTGGATCGAGTCACCGGTTCTCCTTCTTTATGAAAAACCTGGACATAACCATCAAGGATGGTAGATATTTCCTGTTTTTGGGTAGTAGTTAGATCAGGGTCTATGGATTTCAAAATATCCGGTCGAGTATGATAAATGGTTTGTTCAACCACTGGCAAAACAAAAAACGTATGGCGTGGAGCTAAATATTCTGCATGAAACACGACCTCATTCGCCTGAAGAGTAAATGTCTCGCCCGAATTACAAATATCAATTTGAGTCTGTAAGGACGTATCCGTAGTAATACTTTGGTCCATAGGATGTATATGAGAAAAAGGCATGAGGCCTTGGGGTGTCATGAGATAAAACAGATGCTCATTCGAGGTATGGGAAATATTACATTGGGGTTGTATATATACATTAATCGAAGTTATATTGGGAAAAGCGTAGACTGTAGTAGGCTCGCTCACGATGACATTTGCTATTTGTTGTGGGTGTGCTGTGTTATCTACAGCGAACACGTTGGACCTGTTCTTCACTTTACATGGAATAATCTTATCATCCGGGGTAATTAAGGACCGAGTCATAAAGTTTAATGTTTTCACATGGTGCATGAGAAACTCGTTCCCTAAGAGTCCTTTAAAGGGAAGATGGTTTGCCACGTGGAAATATTCTTCCACTTCAACTTCAGGAGAGAGTTGAATACCAACTTTGATTCTCCCTAAAGTACGGAGTGGACTCTCCCCTATTCCTTGCAAATGGATGGTCGTCGGTTCTAACATTATATCCTTAGGTATAAGCTTTCTATCTACAATATTAACACATGCTCCGCAGTCTACCAGAAACTCAGCCTTTTGCTGGTGAATAACCACATCCACGTAGATTAAGCAACATCTATCCGATATAGACTGCAAACTATATGTCGGAATATGTTCACTCGAAGAAAAGTTAGTTGGCAGAGATGGTGCCAGCTTGGTATGTACAGACGATAGGGAATGAAGGATGGTAGTCGTGTCGACTGGAGACACGTGTAAAGAAGGTTCGGCGGAGGCGAAAGTGATTACATTAGACTCCGCCGTTCGTAGTTTAAATTCTGAGTGGCAGCCTTAATGGGTTTTTTAGGGGCGGTGCAATGGGGAGCGATGTGTCCAATTTGGCCACAATTGTAGCATGTTGGAGGTTTTTTATCTAGATTTACATAACAGTCGGCTTTTTTATGGCCTGGCTGGTTGCAACGAAAACATGTACCAGTAAAAGCTCGAGGAGAGCCATTATACTGTGGGTTGGGTTGGGATGGAAAATTCTGACTACGAGTAAAGAAGGATGTGGCTGTCTGCTTATGATCCGGTGGCGTTTGATTATTATCTTGCCGTTGGTTGTTATAACCTTGAAAATTCTGACTCTTCGAAGAGTCTACACGTGTCGCCTGATTGCTATGCTTAGGTGGATTTTTAGTCGTGTTTGAAAAATTCTTTGAATGCTGAGTATCTACATTAAATACCGCGACGCGTTCTGGAGGTGACTCCGCTTTTGTCTCGCGTAGTTCCTTCCTAAGCATTTCACATCGAGCTAACTGGTCCTGAAGCATGTCTAAAGTATCTGGTGGGTTTATAGATATCTGATGTTTAACCGTAGGGGTGCAGTTATTAATGATGTTGGAAACCTTATCCTCTGTCGACATATGAGGTTCTGCTACAGTCATTAGATCTAACATGTCGTAGAAAAAGTCGACACATGACTCTGAGTCTTTCATTTTACGTTCAACATATGCTCGCACGAAATCAACTTTCTTGTTTCGTTGAAATCTATTAAGGATATTATTTTGTGCCTCTTGCCAAGTTAATGGCGCACATCCATTGTTTGCTCGATTTTCATGCGTGACATCCCACCATAACTCTGCTGCTCCTGTCAAATGCCCAGGGAAAGAACGTAATCTAAGGGCGTCATCCCACCCATTGCAATCGGCTATACGATTAAAGGAACGTAAGTATAAACGTATGTCGGATTTCTCATCGCCTGAAAACTTAGAGGGTTTGGCTGTAACTTTATTAACATTATGTGGTGTATGCACGTGCATGTTATGCAACTGCTGAATCATTTGATCCTGAATCATTTGTAGTTGTGCCTGATTCGCATTTTGATTTATGATAGCCTGTAGCATGGGGGAATTCTGTTGGCCGGAATAGTTTACAGCACTATTGGGAACATTCGCTCGGGTAGTTGGAGCTGCCTGAGGAACATTCACATTTCCGTGCGGTGGATTGGGATAATTCATGACCAAAGCGTTTGGAGGGGGAACAGCATGGGCTGCTGTCTGTGATATCAGATTTGGGAACGGGTTATTAGCTGGATGTGATAAGACCTGGGGAGTAGAACTTTGTGGTGGATGAGAGGATGGGTGTGATACGTGCGATTGAACAGATTGGGAAGGTGGATTGACACTTGGATGGGATACATTCTGTGGAACTGATTGTTGGGGTGGATTGGGACCTGGATTGGATACATTCTGTGGAACTGATTGTTGGGGTGTATTGGGACATGGATTGGATACAGTCTGTGGAACGGATTGTTGGGGTGGATTGGGACATGGATTGGATACCTTCTGTGGAATTGAGTTTTGGGGTGGATTGGGACGTGGATTGGAGACATGCTGATATCCATTGTTCGGAGCTACATGAGGATGATATGGAGAATTTGGAAGGTGCATTGTATGAGGATTAGGGTGTCGTCTGGAATCGGAACTATGAAAAAGTATGGAGGGTCGGACACCCTGGGAATGCCTACCATCAACTGGAGTAGAATGAAAAGTAGGATCAAAGCCCATGGAATTGTTATGATTTTGAGACATCGGAGGTGGAGGTGGGAATTCCGGATAACCGGGAATAGCCATGTAAGGAGGAGGAAGGTTGTTGGAAGCGTAGCGTGCCATTCGACTTGCAGTTCTGCGAAGATTATAATGTGATTGTGGATCGGGTATTTGCCGAAAATGCTCGTATCTATTCGTATTAGGATGTGGAGTCGGCTGACGGGGCATAGTTTAACATGCCAGATGAATTTCTAGTGAGTAATCAACGATATTATATACAGTCAAGTATCTCTAATCTTCTATGCTCCTTATATTTACAATCCTATTTCATATTTCACCTAAATTTAGACTACCTGTCTGAGTTGTAATTTTTTATGAGATGTGGTCGCAATAATATCGAATACCGTACGAATGTCGTGCATCAGGAGCTAATTCATGTTTTTTGGGCCCGTGTTTCGCTCTTATCTTTGATGTAAAGTGATACTTATTCGTTCTACCTAACCTTACACTTCTTGCTACCTAACTTCTCAATTCCAATTCCTCATCAGTCTCAATAAATCACTTGCATCTGTCTGAAGAGTAACATATTATCGGCGGAACTTGCAATTGCCAAAAACGTGGCGTAACCCATCAATTTCCGTGCGTATATGATTGCCACATTACCAGAGTGCAACCGCCTTAACTAAGGTGTATATGAGCATGGGGAAACATGGGCAACTATGCTTTCCCTGCCAAAACAACATATAATCTGATAAGACCGCTAGTAATCGAAGGAGTTGCATTGCTAGAAAAGTAGCTTTAAACCAGCAAATCCCGGTCGAGTACAGCAATATCATCAATGTCCAAATTACCTATCGTTTTGTATTCACATTCTCTAAACTTCTCATCATTGTGGTGAGTGATGTAGACGGTCAGGGTCGCTACATACTCGTTTATTAATCATTCCATTCTCATGTCCCAGATAATCGTCGCGCAGTCAAGATGAATGGCAGTATCCATCTTCCACTACTAGAATACCTGGCCTAACGAAGGATAACCTTTAGCAAACCCATACGGTTCACGTATGAGTCCGCCTCAAGTCTATACTATCAGGGTACATATTAAATGAAGTGTAACGTATAAGAAAAAACGCTCTGACGGACAAAATCATTACGAATTTGACGTTACAATAAATAAAAACCAATTTGGTCAATAAATACGGGTAATTTTAACTAAGGATTGCGCGAAACTACATGAATCCTATGCTCTGCTACGCGAAATCGAACCGGACTTCGGTATTGCAACCTACCCTAAGCAAGGTACTATAATTTTGAAAATAGACTAGATGACTTGGTCTCAAGGAACTGTCGGTCGTAACCCCTCAAAAAACGATGAGTAAAAGGAAGAACTAACAGGAAACGAGGAAACAAGTAGTTGCCGTAAAGCTTAATAAAATAATACGAACACACGACAAGAACCATTGCGTGCAATTTCTATCATTCGTCTACAAAATAATTATATACGGATGCATGTGACTAAGTAAAACAAAACACTTGTAAAGACATGAAGTAGCTAAAGAAAATCACGTAAATGCGAATCACACAATAGAATAAGACTAAGGTATGGGTAATATCAATTCAGTATTTATCAGGTTATATCGTTACTCATCAAGTCTTTCAAATTTCATTACTATCTTCAATACCATTGTATTGAAAAAAAAAAAATCTTTGCGAATTTGCCAAATTTTAGCAAATATACTTTGAATTCAATCTCTTCAGGGTACGTAGTTTATTTTCCGTGTTAAGAAAAGAAACCACGTTCTAGCTACCATTTTGCTACCCTCCAACTCACAGTCTCGGAGAAAGACTGGAGTGGGATGGAGGTGCAATTAATATACGTTAACAGAGTGC
>JAQFZE010001469.1:0-17826 GCA_034695245.1 Dicyrtomina saundersi | reverse complement strand
GATAAAACTGTGTGAAATCGCAGTTTACCTATAGATAACTTACCTATAGATAAGTTACCCATGGATAAGTTGGTAGTGAAATCAAGGTCTAATAAACTTACAGAATTACATATTATGTGCATGTGGTGTGCAACAGGGGCGGGCGGACAAAAATGCCCGATTCTGGGGAATACTGGGAGAATCCTTTCCACACTTTGTGAGAAGTTAGTTGTCCATTATTGTCTATTTTATAAATTGTAAAATAATCTATACATACTCCAGTTAAAAATAATTAGTTATTAATTTTTGGGAACATTTAACAGGACCCTACAAATATGATGTAGTATGTCTTAAAACAAAAGGGACACCAATTTTTTCGGGGGTTACTCTCCCCCACACATAGTTACTCGAAGGAAAAAATTATTTTTGTTGCAGTAAGTTAAAAACCGAAAAACGGGCGTCTCAATAGAAGAGGGACACTTCGCGGATTGGAACCAATTGACCCCCGGGGGTCAGTCAAGGTTTATAGACATACCTACTAGTCAGGCGTCATGTAGTCGTGAGTAACCATGTATGGGGAGACCAGCCCCCAAAACTTCACTGCTTCTATTATATTGAGACACATTTATAAAATATATTAAAACCATATGCATGCCCCACAATATCGATTGATTAGGGTAAGTAGTACACGCTTATTATCATTATGTATAATACGTAATTATGTGTTAAAAATTCAAACACATGAAATAGTTTAAATGATATGGAGTGAATAAAATCCTCAAATTTTAGTCTCGTCAAAAATCAAAACACTCCGATTGCTGCTAATTAACTTGCTGGCTTCATGCATTTTGGTTTCTTCTTTTCTCAACATTTCCGCGTTGAAAATGTTTACTTGCTCAATTCCAAACGCTGTAATAATGATATTTACCACTGATATAATAAATATTTGGATGGTGATGAGATTATTTAAGATATTTGCCCGCCTACAGTGCTTCTCTTTATTAATGTTCAAAGTTCCGATGTATAGGATTGAGATTCCGACTGTCGTCTGAAATAGTTAAATGTAGCCACACGAAGAAGCATTTGAATTAATATTTTTATTACATTGATGTACGTAAATAAACGTAGACTATTCACCTATTCACTACAGATTAATACCTTCTTTCGTTCTTTCTTACTCAAAAATGGAATCCGCTGAGTATAATAATTTCAAAAATGTAATACCAATTACTCTCAAACTGGTAAGAGGTTATATAGTATATACACTTATTATATTCACTATGTTATATTAAATGAAGCGTAATGAAAAAGAGATTATTCAGAAAATTCAGTTCTGGTACACTATACATGTTAAGTGTTATTTATTAATAGTCAGAAAAGGTGTAAAGGTAATTCTCAAGGGGAGCTGTTAAGTTGTTTACAATTATTATTAATAATCAGTTATAATGGGTAGTGATAATAATGCAAATACAACACTGCAGTTATTGTTACAAGTATGATTAATTTCTTTTGCTATTTTCGATCTTTGAACTTTCACTATATCATTCCCAGTATAAGGCTGAAATTGTATTTACGGTAGGTATTAATAAATGCACCGAACTATAGCAAATTATTGGCTTAAAGGAAAGTATACAGATATGACTTTAATCTAAATACAAAATGTATATATTTATAATAGTTGACTTTTGATTTAATATATAGGATTTTTATTCATAATTTAATTTATAAGGGGACAACAAATGCGGGGTCAAATGCTGAGATGAGTACATTAATGCCAGTGACACAGAATGAGCTGGTGAGTTGTACTTGCGTTAAACCTATTAAGAAATATTGATTCTCCAAAATGTGAAGACGACAGTCTTGGAGGACATTCATTGTCAGTGCTAGTAAGCCTGCTACGATCTGTCAGTCATTTTAATAGCAATATGGTTAATATATGATTTATATGAGTTATTATTTTGTTAAAATCTTTCAAAAAATATTAAAAAAGTAAAATTTGTAATTATTTTGTATATAGTCTACATCTATCGCCATTTTAGCATTTTTATTTAGGATTAATCATATTTGTATAGCAAAGTTATACGGTATTATTTGAATTGAAAAAATTATTTAGCTGAATTCCATTTCTTTTCTGAATAGTATTAAATAAATAAAATGTTTGGAAAGACTAAAGAAAGTAGATATATTTTATACAAAGAGAAAGAAATTAGAGAAATTAAAATTTGAATAATATTACTAACCTGAAGTGCAATTGAAGTACCGATGAGAACTAGCATGAGTGTGTAGAATGGATGGCGCCCATTTGTCTGTAGAACATATTTGAGTTGACTCGCATTTGCTGTGAGAAGAGCAATATCTAACATTCCCTGGGCTATTGTCTTCTTGGTTGCGTAACGATTCACATTGAATCCTTTGTCACTCTGTTTTTATTTAAATGGATTTTTTCCGAATTTAGAAACAATATTATTTTGCCATGTAGTGCACAATGATATGAATCTCAATTATTATTTATTAAATTACCATGAATATTGAATATAATGGCACTTTAGATTTCTATACTAAATTCTAACCTGATCATAAGGTTGAACTTCCGTCATCTTTACTTCTTCCAATTCCGGACTCCTCAAATTTTAAACGAAAGTTACTATGTATATAATATCCTTTGCGTCACTTAGCTTTCTTGACAAAGACAAAACTCCGTTTTTTGTCTGCAAATGTATAGACAATTTGATTTGTACTTGAAATAAAACTTTTGTAATCCTTTAAACACAGTTAAGTAATACAAATGACATATTACTTTAATGCACTACTTAGTAGTTGTAAATAAAAATATTAATATTTACTGGCACTTTAAATAAGGCGCTGTAGTACATACGATGTTTAGAAATAAAAATAGCCTGAGAATTACGCATGCACTTGAAAAAGATATTTTCACAATAATTTGTCTCTAGAAAACGTTTCGTTAATATCTTTAAAATGGTAGAGTTTACTTAAGAAGCAATGTAGTATATAGAAAGTATAGCAATTGAAATTTTGATGGACAAGAAGGAGTAGGACAAGAGTATTGGACAGTGTGTCAAGCAGAGTAGTAAACACGCTTTCCTCCTTTCATGTACTTTACGTAAGACGTATGTTCCTAACTAGCAAGACTCTTACAAACACACAAGTACTAATGACTCATAATATTATAATCGAAATGGTCTCGACCAGACAAAACCTCAGAAAACTTTAAGGAAATAAAAATTCTAGACTCTCAAATTAGAAACTTAGTGTACGTAGGTACAAAAGCTAGGTAAAGTCAACTGCCTACAGTATTAAGTAGTAAACCGTAATAAAATATGACAGGGCAAGGGTATATATTGTATGTACTTAGCAAAGAAATACAGAGGTAATAATGTCTACCTTCTACCTAGCGCCTAGCAATGTACTGTAAATCCTGGGTTTGTTTACTCGCAACTTTTGACCTCAGTTACTAGGTAACCAAGATACACGGAACATGCTTCTACATTTATATTTCACGATGTAGGCATAAGCTGACTATATAGTGAGCATGCAAACCGTGACGATGTGATGGCGAAGAATAGTCCATTATCAAATTATCTTCAAATATATATCTATCCATTAGCACTTAATACAAACTATACATGTAGAATAGGTATAGCAAACTATACGATTTCGTGTACATACACAACAAGGTTTTTCCACTCAAAAAGTTTTGCACTAATTTCGCCATTTCCCCCTTTTTTTACACACATTCGCATTCCCTCGATTAATACACACTCTCACTCACTGCAAAAAAAAAGCGAAAATATATTTCTCCGTCGCTACCCACTGCTGATTTCTAAAGGCCTTTTCTGCTACAACACGACATGAGCTGAGTTAAAGTATAGAACGTAAAAAATGTATTAAGTATAAGTATACCAAGCTGAATAGTAGGGAAATATTTGAATAAAATGCATGTTCACTGACATTTCAAAAGGCAGCATACACTCTACTAGCCAGTAGAGTGCCTCTTCTACAGATACTTCACCAAATGTCTTTTGCAAAAACCTTTGTATTTTATATGTCAGGCCAGAGCGGAATCAGAACGTGAACAAACACTGCTTTGCTAAACTCTTATTCTCGTGATTCTGACGGGGAATATAATTATAATTAAATTTTAATCGTCATTATGGATGAGACTATAGTTGACTTTAAATATAATATGGGTAAAAATAGCAAGGTATAAACGTACCTATAATAGTTTTACATATAAGTAACCTTTAAAGACGGACACACAAGAAGGAGCGCTGCTGCGGCTATCGTATAGTGTGCGTTATTTTGTATTGTTTATCTAATAAAGAGAGTTCTGCTAAAACCAAATAAATGCTATCAAATTACAAAAATAAATTTAACCTTGGGGGTTTTGTTGGTTTTAATCAGCGTGTCCTTCCCCCCAAACTCCTTGTGTAAAGGGAAATTTAGGTAGACATTGAGCACTTGATAGTTGATATAGATAATTAAATAGGCACTGACTTTTTACTTAGTTAGACCTACATATGGATATAGAATATTCTGCGCGCGGGAGGAAGTATTAACACTGCGAGGAACACAAATAAACTGCCAACTGAAATATTGTATCTGTTTTTACTGTGCTGGGAACAGAATGGAATTAAAAATACATGAGAATATTCTAGGATATTTCCACTATACGTACACTCATTCTCGCTGTAACCAATTTATTTATTAGCATACTTTATATTATACCGTGTACGAAATTACGGATTGACGAGGTACCTGCACTTACATTTGGGATATACCTGTCTACAGTGAGCAATACAGAGGCAAGACACAATAATACATTGTTGATTGCACTGACTAGTGAGTGAGAATCCATAAGAGAAACCTAAAGAAGTGGAACTGGATAAGTATCACTGAAAAAGTTAAGATATACGAAATAAGACGCAGAATAAAGATGTAGGCGTAGGACTTATAGACACGGACAGGGCGCGGGTAGGGAGGTCAAGAGACTTGCCGTGGAAAAACAACAAATGGCAATTGAGGATTTTGTTGAATTTGTACTGCAAACGTTTGGTGCTGGAAGGCTTTCAATTCAAAACATTTTAGCATTGTGAATACGTATGTGTATCACTATTACTCTATCGTTGAAAGTTGAAAGCTAAAAGATGATGACTCGTATTCTATTTTTGATTTTTGTTCAGACATGCAATTACACAAAATTATAGTCCTAGTCATGCCGCCGAACTCTTGAGTCTTGAGTAAAAAAAAATGCATAAAAGGGAAGATACGTCCATTAGCAGATCAGCCCACCTCCATAACATCTTCCTAAACCTCTTTTAAATTTTGTTTTACCACTACATAAAACACTCTTTTTTTCGTTCTTAACATTTTTGCTCTGTCTGTCTGTCAGGCTTAAAACTTTCAGTCTCTATTTTTTTCTTTCTTATGTTTATTTGGTTTGGCAGTAGACGCGGCATGTCGTTGTCGGTTGTGGGTGTATAGGGTGGATCGCTTTTTTCGTCTTCATCTTGATCTCGTGATTGTATAAAAAGCAAAAGTAAAGAGAAGAAGTTAGTATGCCAGTACAAAAGTCGGTGCATGTACACATATTTTATTTTGCATGCGCGGCCGACACAGTATAAATCTAGAATAGAAATATTAGGTGCATACATACATTATTAATTAGATTTAAATAATTAGTATATTATTGATTGAATGACTTGCGACCATGAGATTCGGATTAATAATATGCTAGAATAATAAGAGGATTTATTTTCTCTCTCAAAAGTCAAGGCTCGAGTGGCGGTTAAATAACTTACATTACACTTTAGTTAGTATTATAGCTACTAATGACTAATGTACAGAATCTACTTAATTATTTATGCAAAGGTAATTTATAAAGAATAGAAAACTGTTTGGGGAATATTGCGGGAAATGCTGCCGCTTTTATAAAGATATTTAGGAACGAACTTTAAACAATATAAGTCCACTTTATTTGTATTAAGTATAGTATTAGTCATTAGTATAGTGTAAAGTTGTATGCATGCGTGTGGTTGAAATGAAATGTGAACTGTATGCTTATTAATTTTACCGTTCATCACTGTGTGAAAAAATCAGAAAATTGATTTTACTACAGTCGCTCGTCGCAACCAACTGTCAAGCTAATATATATTTTTACTGGTTTATAAAATGCAAAATGCAATGCACCTTCATTCCCTCGATAGAACTGCATGTGTGCTCTACGCTCTAATAGCAACAGTCTGATTAAATCAACCAAAATAACAATGCTAAACAATAAAGAGTGTAAATTGCAATCGTTCATCGGTTCATTGAGTGGCATGGTGTATTTGCCAAAGTATTGAATATACTGCACGCACCTAACATAGACATAGAAATGTAGTAGGGATACATTCTTTTGAAGAAACGTTTGGACTCCATTCCAAAGACTAGAATAAATTGACATTAAATTGATTTTAAAACGAAATCAAGTTTTTGCAGTTCATGATTTATTAAAAAAATAAAAAGGATATCATTATGATTCATTCAATCCTTTGCGCTTTATGAACAAAGAACTTTCTTAATACAGACAGATATATCTTAAGTTATACGTAATTCATACATACACATGACGCACGGTCAATGCCATGTAAAACTGAAATCTGAAAATATGACCAACAGACGATATCGGGGGGTCGAGTGGCTTGAGTGCCTGCCTATAGTGCTTACATACCTGTTTTGCTGTACTTTGCAGCATTTGAATAGTTACTATGATTCATTACACTCGCGTATGTTTCGTTTATACCTGGCGTTATCGGGATCGGGATGAGATTGAGTCATGCAAATGTATCATTACAGGACGTTGGCACCACATTGCCCTGTTTTCGATGCATGCACGGCAATGGTAATGAAGAAAACTTTTCCGGAACTTCCTACCGATGACGGAGGAAATATTTTAATGTAAAATAATAAATAAATATCACATGTCTTAAGATATTGTCGTAAGTAGGCTTATTAAATATCGCTAATGTCCTACTTTTTAGTAAATTGTACGCTACTTGTCACATTAATCTCAAATTACCATTAGGCATGAGCATCAAGGACGACTTGGTAACTTACCGTTAGTAGCCAAATACTTTAAATATTAATTGACCCTTATTTATACATCCGTCAGCTTCTTTGCACTGACGCTTGTTATGAAAAATGTAATTTTCCTTCCAGAGTTTAATGCTACACTATTTATTATGTGATGTGAACTTGTGATTTTATGCTTTACTTGTAGTTGGAATGCTTAAAAAAGTCTATAACGTTATTTTACATCTCTTGACCCTTTTCGTATCTACTTTACTTTTAAAATCTAAAGGCCCTCGGGACTTGTCCCATGGCCCGTTTATAGTATATCTATGCATCAAGATAAACCGTGACATAAAAAAGTATGAGATTTACTTGATACACATTCGATACAATAATTATACACAGCAACCACTTTCTTGATCTTTACTTTTACTATTTACAGGCTTTCTTACAAAAATATTGTCGTAACTATTTACAATTATTGTAATAACCATTTAATTACTTTCAAAGTATTATTACATACCAGAGCTTAGCTTATACATCGACCATCATGTTCCCTTCACGTGTCTTTTTTTTTGTATCAAATAATCAAATTCCATTACATAATTTTAGGTCTAGTTGCTGTTTTCAATGTGGAAAACCGGTGCGATGATCTAAACGTTCGAAGAAACTGAAATGAAGGTCAAAGAGGAACTCTGTTACACATACTTAACTCAAAGTAAAATATGCACAATTACGAATACGGTTATTAATTTGAGGTTTAATAAATCAAATTTTAAAATAATAATTACTTAAAGCTAACCTTAATTTATTATGCCAGATTTCAAGATTTCAAGTCAACTAGAGTTAACGTACCTAGTATTATTTTAGATTCGTGTGAATTATAAATACTAAATTAAAATTAGCTTAGAAATTACGGAACAGAAAATATAAAACTACAATTTACTGCAGCTAATTATGCATTACTATACTCAAAGAAAATAACCTATTAATGTGTATTTAATTGCACTAAAAAGAAAACCGATTAATTTGACAATTCCCTCCTTTGCAGGAGTAGGTAAGGCGTATTGCAGCGGAACAATTATTAATTCGAAGACGGTATTTTATATTACATTACATTACAAGTAAGTTATACACACCGCTAAATTATATAGCGCAGTGGTATTTTAAGTAAGTAAATAACCTAACTTAAATGCATCCAAGAATTAAGAAAACGCGACAATTGATTTGTGTATTTCTTCACATAATATAATATTTATACATGGAGGGATATCGAGGAGACATATTGTTCGGTACTAATTCATATAACGTGTACGTATTTATTTTATGCAAATCAAGGAGTTCCTGAACAATGGCACATATGCGTAGCTATTTTGGTAAATACAACTGAAACGAATTTACGAAAATGATTACAAGAGATATAATAGAACGCTCATTTTAGTAATTAAGTTTCCCCCTTACACGGAAGTACAAGTTAATCACCGCCACCATCACTGCCAACTCCGTGTCCACTACTACTGTCATCGTCATCACTAGAATCATCACTACTGTCGTCACTCATACTAAAGCTGTTATCACTGCTATCCCCCAAACCCTCACCCAACTGTCCAATTAACTCGGCAATATCATCGTTGTCATCTTCATCCCCGATTTCATCCTCATCATCGACTTCTTCATCAATCTCCTCCTCATCCTCTGTCTCATCTTCCTCCATATCCTCCTCATCTTTAACCCTCCCCACATCATAAACTCGGAGGCAGGAGTCCTCTTCGTACCTTTCAACAATCCCAACTTGTAAATAATTCCAACTGGAACATAAGCTCACGAGCGGTTTCTTTAGTTCAATCGTTGAAATACTTGAGTAGTCAGAAGCATCCAGTGTGACAAAGCAGGAGTCGAACCCATCACCATTGTCCATTTTTAAACCATACAAAACATTGTCACTAAAAATAATATTCTTATTATCCAGTAATTTGACACTCTTTAATAGCTTAAATGTGCGAATATCCCAAATATTTGAGTTACTGATCATCTCTAGGCCATTCTCACTAAAAACTCCATTGATATGATCATTGAGTTTGTCAAATTTATGAATACTAGTATTACTTATGTAATCGTAGAGGATCCCATCACTTAGAATTAATTTATCATCTTGACTGAAAGTAGCACGATTCTTTGTGTATTGATTTGATTGGTCTGAGGAAAGTGAAGTGAGTTTGGTGTTCGTCTCAATATCATACACGTTGCACTTGTCCATGTTCGTTGAGATAATTAGATTTTGGGTCATTTTACTCAACTCAATATATTCTTCATTGAGATAGTCGTTAATTTTTTGAATGACGGGAGTATCCATTCTCCAAAGGGATGACAAGGGCTTTCTCCAAACCGACGAGGTGAGAAGAAGGGAATTGGACTTATTCAACTGTAAATGATACACCTCTGAGTCATGCACAGTATACGTAGCCTCCTCCTCTCCGTTCGATAAATTATACAACTTAACTTCTCCAGACTGCGTCCCTGCTAATAGCCATTGGTTGACTGGATTCGAAAACGTACAAGAACTGTAGAAATCATCAGCGGATTCTAATCGGAATGAGCGACAAGGTTTAAATTTTGAATAGACAATCCGATGATCCTGTATTGCACGATTATATTCCTTCGTCCGGAAATCGAATAATTTTGAAACGTAATTTTTCGTTCCTCCTTTAGTAACAATACTAGGGCATTTATGAACTTGTCCTAAATTGAATTTAGGAACAATACTCATAGGATTCTTGCATTTATCATGTTGCCCTTGAAGGTAGTTTTTAACGATAGTGTCTAAACTGATATTATTTGATAGTTTCAAATCACTTGCGACCAGTTTCCCTTCCGTTTTTAACATGTCCGCTGTTTGTACGAGTCCATTGCTTTTCAAAAATTCCCGAATTAATTCAAATAGTTCACCTTTATCATACTTAATTACTGGAGAAGGATGAATAATATCTCCACGAGTAAGTTTGTCCACATTTATTTTAAATCTTGGATGATCAGTAGATTGTTCAAGGACAGGTTCATTTGCAAGAAGTTTTAAACTTCCGTTCTGGACAATGCTCAGATTATTAAGAATTTGTTTCATTTGATGGTTGTCATGCGTGAGTCCAATTAAACAGTCTGATGCTAATGTACGCATTGCATCCGCATCGGTTATAGGGATTTTTATAAAGAGGAGTCTCGTTAGGATGTAAAGCCCATTGTTCAATCTCGTTGTTTCTTGCAACAACTCCAAATTCTTTGAGTCTGGACTTAATAGTTTTGATAAAAGTTTCAAGCTCGATTTTTGCACCTCTGAGTCACTCACAAGTTCACCTTCAATTCCATTCAGGATTAAATTAAATTTCTCAATGATCTGTAACTGAGTTTTACTGTAATGGGCAATTATAGTAAGCGCGTCAAACACATGAATGAGCGTTTGATTGATACTATCTAATTCGCAAATGTTGAGGAGTAACTTGACACCGTTGAGTCTCAAGAATTTCTCGATGGCATGACTCAATTTCCTTGGTTTATGAAGTTCTTCTGCTTCAAAATACTTTTTGATGTTAATACAAACTTGTTTGATGGACTGTTTCTTGATGTTGGCTTCGGCTTCATCGTCCGATTCAATATTTGCAATTGATGTCGACGCAATGTTAAGGACACGGCGTAGACCATCTGTATTATCGAACAGGTCTAAGATAAATTTGTAGTTGTAGGTCGAAGTATAGAACATGAGTGCATGATTCCGGCTAGAATTATGACTACAATCTAAAAGCCAATTTACATAATTAATAAGTGATTTTTGAAGCTGTATATTAAATTGAGTAAGTTTTTGAATTGAGTCTGGCTCGTAAACGATGTAGTAGAGAACCAGTGATAAGCCTGTAGCGGATATTGATGGACGAGGGAGAGAAAGTAAAAGTCTAATATTTGCTTCAGTGAGGAATTCTGACGTGAATTTCTTATGACACAGAAGGGATGAGAGGTATTTTAAAGTTTCGAACTGAAGACGAGAGTTTCCATGTTCCAGGTTAAACAATATTATTGATATTGAGGTGGACGTGAGAGTGAAAGTCAACATCTGAAAAAAATTACACACAAAAATAAAAGAACATAATAAATTGGCAGTTACCCCCAACCTCGAAAATAAATGACCTAAGACGAGGTTGCGGAAACGACTCATTAGAAATGAAGTGAGCACATATAGCGAAGCAAGCACAAATTCGGCCACTATTTCCCTACCAAATGGCCTGCAGCCTGATTGAAATAACTAGAATAAAATAAAAAGAATTCTTAAAATATTCGTATAAAAAGCATAATACATCATATGAAAAAGAACATCGTGCCAGCAGTAATAAAATGCTCTGGAGATTTTGAAAATATTTAAACAATTCAAACATTTCCTTCTCGTACGTCTAGGTAAGTTGAATGTGATACAGTTAGCTTTATCACTACAAATACAAGTAAACCACACTGTGACGTTTATTCAGGATACAACTCAGAAACCAAATAAACAACTAAAGCACACAAATTCATTTTAAAAGACGAACTTACCTCTTGATACTCCCCAAGGGGTGCTAAATACCGTAACGTGAATATCTGCCTACTAGTCTGATCAACAGGGTAGATACTCATAAGGCCAATAATATTAGATTCCATCTCAGCCCATGAAGAAGAACTATCATTGTCAATTTCTTCATATTTCCGTTTGACTGGCATTGTTTTCTTTGGTGACCCAATTACTGCTATCTCCTTCGAATGATTGGAGGGTTTAGTAAATGGGAAAACGGGTGAAGGTTCATGGGCATAACCATTAGATTTGGACTTGTTCAAATGGGCAAATGGTCTTGAGTGAATTCTCAGAGTCGAGTCGAAGGTTGAATCCTGAATATCTTTAAGTCTCTTCAACATTTTTGGTACTAACTGTGTATTTTTGTCCCTAAAAGAACACAAAATACAGGTTCATGATAAAGTTAACTTTTACCGGCGCCATTTAGAATTATTTTTATTAATAAATGATATCTTACTTAAATTTTCCAGCAATATCTGGAACCTCCATGGAAGCCCCAAGTAAACCCAACGAGTATGACTGCAATGGTTCAGGTGCTCTTTCGGCCCAGCTAAAAAGCCTAGTAATAAGTCCCTCTGTTTCCTTGGGATAATAAAAGCAAAATACACAATAAAACTAAGCAAAATAAAAGCTAATGTAAAATACAAAATAAGGTAGGAGCATAGCTTACTTGATATACAACAGAAGTCTCCAATCCAGGTAAGATATTAATAAATAATCGACAAGCACTAGTATTAACTACCAGTGCCGAGTCTCCCCATGTCTCCCTCTCTTTCATGTAATCATGAACGATCTTGTTGATAAATAGTTCCTTTTTAAAAATTTGCTTTAACGAATGACCATATGGGCACGATGGATGTGTCCGTATGGGATGACGATCATCAAATGGGTCCGGATCTTGCTTTATGTACATTTCAAACTCTAATTCCAGTATTTCCGACAATCTGCAATTATATAATATGAAAACCAGAACCCAAGTTATTACCTAATAAAGATCAACTGCTTTTAGGTTTTATGATAGGTTTTGAAACCATGCCTAAATACTAATATCGCCAACCCCATCCCCAAAAATGCAGCATCCAGTCGATGTTTACAAACAACAATTAAGACGTACCGATTTAGAATGCCCACTGGACTGAAACCCGGTGCTTCATATGACTTCTCCCACAACGTTAAAACATTTGCCACACTTGTCATATCCTCTAAACGTTCCTCCACTTGAACCACTTCTTCTTCATTGTTAACTTCCAAATCATTACCCAGAACTTCATCCATTTTAATTGCCGGCAATTATCAAATACCAAATACGGATTAGATGCAATTAAACGGCGCTGCACTCTGCACTCAGTACTTCAGCTTCAGCGAGTTAACAGTTAAAACGTTACAATCAACTATACTATACTTCACTACGCAACGATGATGAAGTGATAAAAATAAAACCACTGCCTTTAATTTCGAATAGTAATATCGTATTTTAAACGTAAACCCTGTAAAACCGTGTAGCACGTTGCGTGCCGATTTTCTTCTATCCGCAACTCGGTCCTTCTTCCTGAATTCTGGAAGATAATGTTTGTAAACAAAAAGTAAAGAATACGGTAGAAACCCCGCTATCTGCTATCCTTTCTCTGGCTGGAATACTCTGGATCTGGATGTGACTCAGATCCGAATACCGAATCCCATATTTCCAGAAGAGATTGTAATAGTTAAACTGTAAAAGATTTTAAACTCACTCCATGAGCGAATGTCTATGCCGACCTAACCACGTTGTTCGCTAACGACCACCGCAAAGATAACTAACACCATGTACTACAATGTTATTCATACACAGTTGACTTGTACGTTACTGGCGCTAGAAGTTTCGAGCTTAATTCCATGCATGGGAAACCGACATAAGCAAACCTAATACAAAAGAAACTGTCCATAAGTGACTTCAGTAGCAGTGGAGAAGTACCTTATCCACCTTTAAGCACGTTGTTCATGATAGCGTCGTTGAGGGGTACCTCAAAATGATTGCTGATTTAATTACGTCTTTTACGGAACATTCCAAAGCGATGGAAATAGTTACAGGGTGGGTAAAACGCAGTAGAGAGCAGAGCACAGTCTTTTTTACGGAGCCTCTTATTCTATATGTACAAGCTGTAGGAAGTTATAGGAAGTAGGAAGCACGTTAAAGCACGTATATAATCAATTCAATTTACCCGCTAAAAGAATTTTATGCTGGGATGTCGTTAGATGGTCTTGCCAAGTCAAAGCGTCTCTGCCTTTATTATTCGTCTAATATCGAAATTACTAAATATTAATTATTTATAGCTGTTAATATGAAGTGAGAAAAGCAATCAGCAGTAGCAATTATTTTATCGAAGGCATTTAATACAACTCAATTTCTTCAGCTATTGTTCGTGTGAATATAGTGGGAACTGTTTTGTCATTCATGATCGTTATTCATTGACTGTGGAAGTGGAAATAGTCTTGTCGTCGACTATCAAGTAAGTAAATACATACATGCATTTAATACAAAATTCAAATAAAAACAAAATTTAAGTAAGTATTTTAATACATTATTCAATGATTCAAATTTGAAAATTCAACTTGTCGGCTTGGATTAGTTGTTAGTTGTCATGATCAGGTAGCTAATTAATTTTATTTAAATAGGCATCGCTCATTAACTAGCATAGAATTTTTGTTATGACTTAGTTTGTGACCAATAAAGTATAGCACAGCGTTAAAAAGTCATCCGTGATGTGAAATACAAGCAAAAGTACTTAGCACTTACTAGTTGGCTAGTTAGTCAACAACGCAGGCAGGAGTCAGGGGGCCAATAATTATTGTTTTTGACTTTTAGCAATATTTTAGAACATACTTTTATATTAATCCAGCGGTTATAAAATTGTTTATTATTGTGTCGTGCCGTGTTCATCATTAATCATTACGAGGTGCAGTCCACTACTTTGGTTTTTAACAAATTAACAGTTGAGCAGTTAAAAAACTGCAATGATTCCAGATTCAGTCCAGTTTCCAGTTCCAGTTATATTAGTGTTGCTGGGCGAAGTTTAATCATTGTTGAACGACCGTACTATCCCACTACTTGTGTCTTTAATAAATATTTAGTTAGTAAGTAGTTATTATTATTATTATTGCCTACTATTACTGTATATAGGCTTCGGTCGAGCTCACTAGTCAGCTTTTAGGGCTGTGGTTATTTTTGCGCTCTATAATTATTGACAATCTTTTGTAAATATAATTACGTATTTCATTATTTTCTATTTGTGTAGATTATGGATTGTAAAATAAAAATTATGCTAAGCGCAAAACTTGTAATATTATGTGTGATTCATTGAGGAATATACGGCACATAATGAATAATCATGCATACTGTCAGTTGTAAATATGAAATAACGTATGGCTATTTAAAATAGAATTTAATGAAGTGTCAATGAAAAATAAATAATGGCAAATGTAAACAACCTATAACAAGTTTTTATTTTTTATTTTCTGGTTTTATTTCTGATTCTCAGTAATCTTCGTTAAAGCTGGAAGCAGGCTCAGGTCTGGATAAGTTCAGAATGTCTGGAATAGCTGTACTTTCAGCTGAGGGCCTTCGGAACTACATTCTGGAGGGGGTGGATAATCTAAGAATCCGCAAATGTCGTCCCGACCGCGAAACAATTGCTCATTATGTTTTGCGAAAGTATGGTGGAACTATCAACGATATTTTCAATGAGTTAGAAACTATAGTTGACGAAGGGCTACTACTCAAAGTAGAGTACAAAGGAAGTACAAGTTATCGTACCCCGGAAAGTTTTGGTAAGTAACGTTACAATTAATTTTGTCGACTATTGTAGTGTCTCAAACCTTTTCAAATTTCACTTTAATAATAATTAACATACATGAAGCATTCGCTAGTATTTTATTTTCTACATAATTGTGAATTATTTTGTTTTACAGACCAAAAAAACAGTCCATTATTAACAAAGCATTCGAAAATTCTGAATTCGAGTCGCACGACAAGGCTTATTCTGACAACTATCAACGATCTACTATCACAACAACCTGACTACTGTACACTTGGAATACCTTTGTCTGAGTTGAAGGAAAAATTGACAGGACAAGAGCCTGAACGATTTGCTGATAATAAGCTTGACATTGCATTTAGTCGAGAAGTTAGCATTGGTAATGTACTGCTTGGAGATGGGGATCGAGTCTACCCCAAAGATATTCAGCCTAAACGAAGTCAGTTAGCCAGTAATGGTAGTCCAACTCTTCCAGCTGGGGAGAAATCTGCAGACTCGAATCCAACAACTCCTGTTGAAGGATTGAAGGTCCCCAAAAAGAGGGGTCGGAAATCTAATGCTGAAAGACTTGCAATTGCTCAAGCACAAGCTGCCGCTGCTTCTGGTGATTCTTCTCCTTCAATCGCTAAGGAGGTTAAAGTAGAAGTTGTTGACCCCAAGATTGCTGCTGCTGCCGGGGAAGCCAAGATCGAGGAAAAAGTTGCTGAAGCTGTTCGAAAAACTTTTGATGGCCGAGTTTCTGGGAGGAACAAGGTACGTCTTGTTTTTAGTTAATTAATATCAGATTGCCTCGCCTTACCTAGATTTACAAATGTTACAAGTGCTCCGGTTTTATTCTTAATGTGGAATGTAACATAGCTAAAATTTTATTTATGCTCTCAAATATCAGATTAAACGGAAAGTTTTTGACCCATCCGATGTTCCAACGCCTACCCCGTCAGCTAGAGCAGCCAGTAGCATGAAAAAGAAGAAGAGGAGTTCCTCGAATCAGGACTCTGTTGATACTTGTGAAATATGCAATCGAAAGGGCGATGCGAAAAATTTAATCATTTGCTCGTCGTGTGCTGCTTCCTGTAAGTTCCTTCAAAGTTACCATTATTTTGTGTTATCTTCCTTGCATTTCAAAAGCGAGTAAGAAGTTATAATGATAATATCGGTTTCTTTTTTTTTTTAGATCACACGACATGTTTAGGGCTGACGAAAGAGCAACAAGCAAACATTAATTTAAGTGATTGGCTTTGCTCTGACTGTCGAATTTGCAATGCGTGTTCTTCGCCTCTAAAATCTGTATGTTGTTGCGTTATTAAATATCACATCAAAATGATTGTATTTAAAGTGAAATTCTTTCAGAATTTTCATTATTATGTTCTTTTCGTGTTTGTAATTATTTTACAGTCCAACCATGTGGAATGTGTCAAATGTAAATCCGGCTTTCACACAGTTTGCGTTGGGGACGAAGAGGATTTCATTTGTGGAGAATGTGTTTTTAATAAAGGGAGTGTTAAGAATGGAAAGGAACAAAGTCAAGCTCAGGGTGAAGAAAATCCACCAGAGAGTCAAGTTGCTCCCCGACCTGTTAAGAGGAGAGGTATTTATTGTGATCAGAATTTCCAAATGTACTTAAATACGTTATGCGTAAAAGTTTTATAGTATATTGTAATTGAGTGAAAAATTTGTAATAGGTCGCCCTCCCAAAATCCGAAAAATTGAAGAGCCTATTACTTCAGTAGCCACTGCAGTTACCACTCCACTTTCAACCACAATTTCGACTCCATTAATTGAGACTGGAACAACACCGACAATTGCAGTCGGAGTAGCAACCGACTCCAAATCAACTCCAACCAAGACAGCTACAGAAGCTTCGAATGATGTAAAGGCTGACGTAGAATCAATTCCAATACCAACATTGGTGTCAGTGGACTCATTAGCAACCACATCCATTGCATCCACGTCTACCGCAGCGCCTGAGTCTCCTGAGAAAAATCCTGTAGTCAAAGAAGAAGAAGAACAAACACCTGCAACAGCTCCCATTGGAATATCAGGACAATCAGCGGCATCAGCATCAACGGCACTAAAAACGGAAGCTAGCCAAACTGCTGACAACCTGGATGATGATAATAATGTCGTTGATGATTCCATTGTTATTGGGGAAGGGAAACCAAGTGATTTAGAAGCAAAAAAGTGTAGTGAATGGACTCCAGCAGATGTAGAGAAATATTTCAATGATAAAGGGCTCCCTGAAGCTGGAACACTTTTTCGTGAACAGGTTTCCATTTTCCGATAATTTTAACAATAATTTATAAAAATAGGATTTTATAGTAGTTTTGGATGTACTGTAGAGGCAACCGAAAGTGAAGCCTGGCAAGGATAAAGTTTGCATACAAACAAATGACAGCT
>JAQFZE010001468.1:0-17830 GCA_034695245.1 Dicyrtomina saundersi | reverse complement strand
CATTTTTGAATTCAACCCAAAAACCTAACTTATTGCCCTCTTTGTGTACCCTCTTTGTTTGGAGGGTGGGACCTTTGGGCCGTGGACGTCAAACATTGTGATAAATTTGTGCGAGTTCCCTTTCATATTACTGTAGGCATTGAGAAAACGGCCCTTGAAATTTTCAGGGAGAACTACGTAGAGGATGGGAAGACGCTCTTCTAGAAATCCTTGCTCCGATTTCTCCCGCATCGCTCCGAATCTCATTCCGTGATCACTGAGTAGGAAAAGAACCGAGTTTCTCAGAGTCTGATTGGCATGAAGCTGCATGAGAGCTTGGAGGAGGCGGGGCTCCCCGTATTTACTGTGGTAATTCACATCATGCGTCAGCTCAGACATCCATGACATGTGCCACGCGGGTTTGTTCAATTTTGAGAAAGTTAGAGCTGTCTTGAGAAAATTGTCGAGGAGGATGTCAAAAGTGAGTGTTGAGCCGTAGCAACCACGCTTCGCCAAAATTTTCCCGTATCGCCGCCGACTCAGACCATGGAGACGTCTAGTGATTTTGAAGTGGTTGTAGTGGAAGTTGGCGGGGGCGTCGAGGGCTGTTAATATTGACCCAGTCGGGTTCAGGCCATAATGATACTGGTCATCCTGATTAAAACTCGTCCGATACCCAACACTTTGAAAGGTCTCCCAAATTGGCCGAATTTTTTGACAGAGTTGATCTCTACTTGTGGGACAGTTCATTGATTTGAGGTCCTCATAATGATATCCAGATAGGAGTGGCCAAGTATTTTGAGCTGTTCCGGGTCCAATCGAATTGAGACGATGGAACTCGAGCGCAGCCATTTCCTGGACGAGAAATTCATGTACTTGGGGCATGTAGCGTCGGAAGTTCATGTGAGATTTGCTTATTTGTTAAGTTTATCTTGATTTGAATGTTGCTCCATGGATTGATAGTCCACCAGGAAAGGGCTGAGTTCTCACACTTGATTTAGATTTTCGTAGTTTATTATATAGAAAAAAGCATTGAATTAATGAATTGCATCCAACGACAATTTTTGCAAATATTTTGTTCCTTTCTCTATATTTTCTCTCAGCTATGTTTAAAAACTAAATCTTGTCTCCCAAAATTTGAAATTTTGAATTGCAAAATTGACGTGTTTCAAAAAATTTAAAATAATTTTTAGTCGAAATATTGTAATTGCTAAAACAAGTCCCTTTTCTGGTAGACCATCCCATAAAATTATTTGCTAATTTTGAGAAAAAGCAGTGCCCAAGCAAGTCATTTACAATTAGGTAAAATTATCATCACACTGATCATAGTGATCATTATAAGTTTGATTTTGATGTGTTTTTAATTACTATATTATGTTTATTCATTTTTTCGTAGCTTACCGAGCTCAAATTGCAGATGAAACTTAAAGGCAGTAAAGTATAGGGTTATAAGCAATAAGTACGTTAAATAGTAGAATCACTACTAAGCTGACACGAAAGGCACTGCTTTGCCTGAGAGTGCGACGGCTTTGGTGGATTATTGGAATATTCCAACCCATAGTAATGATAACCTTAATTTAAGGTAATCATAATTTAACTATACCTTAATTCGGCAGATGACAAGTTTTTTAAACGCTCCTTTCTCCATATAATATACAGTGGAGCAAGGGCCTTTAAAACTGGACTATAGGCAGTGCTACTTACACAGCTTTTACTTTATTTTTACAGAGACCAAGTTTTTTTATTATTGCATAAAAACAAACAAACAAAAAATTAAGAATAGCAGCGGTGCAATGCCCCAAACCAAACCTACCATAGTAATTATTAATCAAAACTAGCAACGTAGCAACCGGATGTGTTGCTAGGTTTGTGTCCAGAGAGATCCTTAAATATAAAAGCTTAAGGTGAAGCAGTGTTTCCCGATTTTTAGTGTTGACTATGACTATGCATGACAACCAGCGACCAGCTGCACAGCTGCACAGGCTTACAGTAGCAAGGCTCCTGGAACTGGCATATTACTTGTGTTGTGTATTATACAGTCACGGTGATTTTGTCTGCAATAGTCTACAAAAATTAATTTTTTGACCTACTTACTGAAATTACAAATATCTTTCAATAGATATCAATAAAATACTTTGCATGGGTTGACGCCACTCAACAAATCCAAATAGACATTATTTAGTATTGTATATTTATTACAATTTGTCAATAGATAATTGAGTGAGGCCCCCTTAAAATCCCCTAAATGAATATACAACTGAAGGCATGTTAAAATTGTCGTCTACAAAATTCGTTTCATCGGCAGGCGCATCGAAATATTGGCCCATCTTAATCAAACTATTTCAGTTATTATTATTGTCAAAGGTGGTCTCTGCATGCTGACTGCCTGTAGTAGATGAGAGCGAAATTCAAATATTTGCTCCGTCTGGAAAAAAAGTTGAAACTTAACCTTTTTTACGGGTTTTTAGAATGATGGGTTCTTCGACTTCAGCTGCAGAAAAAATGCGAGAATTTCTACGTTGATTTACACATTTAAGTGCTCTCATGATATAGAAAATAGGCCTAATCAGAGCTAGAGAATTTAGTACTTGTGAGAGTGAGAGCTATTGTTAAAAATTACGTGATAGTTTTTTTGAAAATCCTCACGCTGTTATCCAGTAGAGAGGAAGCAGTAGTAATATTTCCCTTGACGAATTTCGGGGTAATACTTGTCTATACATATATAAGTAGGAAGCATTTTCTTCTCGACTGCTGACATTGATATACATACATAATATGAATATCTACATATGTATGTAGCTTAAGAGGTCTATCTACAACTACTGGCACTGTGATGCATATATCTTGATAATCGTCAATGGTCGTAATTTCCGGAAGATATTTATAAGACCAATTTGAGTATTATTTTGAGCGAAGGTTTGCCGTTGGGGAACGTAACACAGTACGTACCGTAAAGCTTCTAATAGAGCGCCCTGTTATATATTCCAAAATTTGCCTCGTAACCCGTGAACTATTAGAGACCAGCACTAAAAGAAACTACGGTAAGCTCACATGAGTTGTGGCAGGCTCGCAATATAATAAATACCCGTGGTGAGTTGGAGACCAGTGTTCTAATAGAAGCTTTACGGTACATAGTTTCGAAATTGATAAGCTCCTTAAGATTACATTGCTTGATGCATGGATAATAGTTTTTGAATATCTACAAATCTACCAATCTACATACAATTTAGAAGAGCGATGGGCAACCAATAAACTTAACTTTTCTAATAAGGTTAACGAACGGCCACAGGGACACGCGGTTGGATTCTGAATCTCATCTCCACAGTAGATCTTTTTCGATTTTGATATTATCAGCACCTTCGCCATTTGCTTTTACCAGCCTTGTAGCATAATTTAAATCGATTTTTCCGGCGTGGCTTTTACTCTCGTATCTTTAACTACATTTCTCACTGCCCACATAAAATAGATTCTTCCTTCTGCTCTGTGGAAAGTGTTCGTTGGACTCGTTTTGTAAAAATTGAAAATGGTAAAAGTACAGTTGTGGAATCCTGTCCCTTCAATTACTGGATAATTTTGGTAATAAAAACATTACTAACCGCTGATTTAGTTAATTTGTGACATCTAATTGAAGGATTCAATTATCTTAATTTGTAGTATAGATTCGCTGTGATAGTTTTTTTATGTAGGCGATCGCATCAAAGTCCAGCGGTCTGGCGAATTGCATTGCATTCGCTGCGTACGGATCAAATGTGTGTACAGTACAGTTTAATTCGTATTAATTTCAGAACTGAAAAGCCAGCTTTTTGCTCCTCTGAGAAACGGAAACATAACACAGATTTAAGGGAGAAAAATGGCACAAGCAACCGAAAATGCGGTCCCACTTTGGAAATATACGTGGTAATTTCGTCAGCCTATGAGGTGATTGCCTTTAGTTGCTTTTGGTTTTAGACGGGGAATTAAATCATCAATAAAGTGTGACATAATAAGACTCGTGGTGTAAGCCATGGAAAAGTTCCGTAGTTTTGTTCGGTCACATCACTCGAGTTCGTATTTTCGCCATGTGCTCGGCGCTGGGGTAAGTTTTGCTTGTATTAAACTGAAAATAAATATTACGAATTTTACATTTTATGTGGTAATTATTTCTTTAATTTAATGACGGTTTGTGCAATGAATTAAGGGTCGTCCTCAAATGGTGTCATCGAAATATCCCGACTTCTAAGTCCCAATGACCCTCCTGTCACACCTATCTTTAACATGGGATGTTATCAATATTCAACTACACCCATTGACTCTACCCGTGACGTCATTTATTTACGATCCCTTTTACTATAAGACTTTGCTAATGATAACATTGATAAATTGGATTTTTGTGTAAACTTAAACCAAGAATGACATTTTAACATGATATTCCTTAATTATTTTTAGCTTGCAAAACGTGTCGTGTACCGTGGAATACAATTTCAATGCTGGGGGATGGTCAAGGTGACCGCGGACAAAAGTAAATCCTCAAGTAACTTCATCTTTTCGGGATTGAGGATCCAGAAAAATAAGTACGAGAAGCCAAAATTAGGCCAGAAGCCACTGCAAGTGAAAAACTGGCAGCAGATGAGGCACCGAAGAAGCGTCAGTATCGGGTCAGAGGGAGATGCAGATGTACTGAAAAGGGATGCATCCCGAATAAGGAGCACGAAAACTTAATTGCAGTGCAGATATCAAATATTCAAAGTCACAGCCACAGCACGGCTCCTGCCATGACGACGTACAAGTTGCTGCACAAGTTTAGTCCTCCACCATCTGAGCCGACAATCTTCGAGGATGACGTTATGAAGCACTTACTCGTGATCAGGTAATTACTTTTTAATACCTTACAAAACCAATTATTTGGCTTTATTAAGCGAGACCTAAATATTTAACTATATATTATTAATTTGTATGTAACTTTGTTTTTGCGTATTCTAGGAGTTAAATAAAAATTCGAGGCTGCATGAACCTGCAATGAAAGAGATTTCTGCGCCCTACCTTTTAAGTCAGATTCCGACTCGAAGGCTCGAAGCCGAGCTGAGCTATTTCGTCGATTAATTTAGGCAGCTCTTGCCCTTGACTGTACTGTATTGAAGCAAGCCTGTCTGTGACTTCGATTTAACTTGGACCATCCCGAAAATTGTGCAAGAAGCTGCGGCTAAGAAAGAAAGGTAAACAAAAAAAACTATATTTTTGTGTAGTAATATTTAAATATTGTTCACTAACAATTCAGTTCTTCAGTTGCAATTTACCCATGCACAATAAAATATGTTTGAAACGTCTAATTTGTTAAAGACCCCGCATTTTTAGTAAGTTTAATTTTAAAATATCATTTCAGAACTTTTAGAATTTGCCGTGAATCACTTCCAAATCCAAACTAATCCTACGAAGGATATGAAAGCGTACTATTCTGTCTACGCTTGAGGCTGGAGGTGATGAAGGCCGAATCCGTGGCGAGGATCTGCGGGTGACTGGATACGACACATGCCAACGTTGGAGACGATGGATCGTCCTTCTGGAAATGGAATCAAATTGACTGAGGAAAATGAGGCTGAATGTTATGAAGCTAGTACTGGTAACTAAACTAAATAGATTGTAGAATTAGGCTAAATACGAAACTGATTGTGATTAGATGTAGAAACTGAATTAATTTAGGATAATAATAGTTAATGAATCTGGTGAAGAGGTGAATACTATATAAGTAGCATATATAAGTGGCATATATGTATATATATAAGTAACATACCTACATATGTGGCATGTATGTATATGGCATATATAGTAGCATACATAAGAAGCATATGTATATACAAAGTAATTTAGTACTAACTGGTAAGGTATTCTTAAAGCTGGTAAGCTTAAACTGTTTTCCTGTTTTCATTATTATATCACACTAAACTTATGCCAATGCGATGTACTTTATTTCTTGTTAGTTAATAAGTAGTACAACTTACAAATTAGCGCCCATAGGCCCATAGTAATTAAAAATATCAATGGGCAAGTTAAAATGACATTTCATTGCTAGTTGCAAACGAGTCCCTGTCAACAAAATCAGAAAATTTGATGATAGTCTTTAAAGTTGTCGGGTTGCAGTTATTTCTGGTATATAACATATATATAGAAGAAGCCGCGGTGCCTAAATGTAAACAAGCGCTTAAGTTACTTAAGTATGAACGATGCAAAATCAAAAACTGCCAAAATTTCAAATATGCGTTACGGAGTACAACCTCTACATGATGGTTTAAAATTTTGAAAGATCGTTCGCACTCGTTCACACTTAGGCGTTTTTTCACATTTAGGCAGCGCACTATATACATACTATGTACATAAATGACATGGTTAGTTATTAATGTCTCACAAGCTTAAGCAGTCAGACAGTATATTTATCCCTCTGGTTCATTTGCAATGAAAAACAATATTGCAACATGCAACACTCACTCACTAAGTACTTATACGCTTATGGAACGAGTTTACCAAGTTACTGTTATTGTTAATTTTTGACTGACTAGTGAGTTTGCTGTTACTCCGACACCAACAACAAAAGCTGTTAACAGAGGTCGCACGAATTCCAGTTGGGGATTTACCGATAATGCAGTTATATTAAGTTTTCCGAAGTCATTGTTGGATCACACAACAGCTAATCCTGATGAGCGACTTTAGTAATAGAAAAATAACGCTATAAGTTGGATTCGAAGTATTCGAACCCACAACCTTTGGCATAGGTAGTGTGTGAGTATTGTGTTAAATTGTGTATTTATACAGCGTGTGGCATTCAACATTTGGTTATCGCCTCACTGTTTTCTCAAACATTTGATGTCTGAACTTTGCAAGGTGGAGTCATGCGATCATCACATTGCTACTGTTTGCAGTGTTCGGTGTTAATACTTAACCTAGAATAGAGTTGTAAAGGTACCTAAGTAATTACCGGTCGGCCCATAATTAGAGCTAACGTTTTTCCATTATATGGAGGGAACGATAGAGATAGCTAGTATTTTTAGATAGGGTTTTTGTAACTTACGGCGCTGTTACACGTGACTAATCGAATTCCCCACTCTCAAATATTTTAATATTTACTGATAAACCTGTAAGTTAACATCTAAACCTGTTAGCGCTGCCGTACAAGATTGTTGTAGCTACTAATTTATATTACGAATAGGTAGGTACTTTATATTTTTAACGATGAAAGATTTGAAAGATAAAGAATCTGACAAAAACTCACTTAGGGTTACCAGGTATGAGGCAAGCAATTCCGGGACACAATCCCGGGTTGAGGGGGGGGGGGTGTTTAATTTGACCAGGAACTGCTATAGTTATGATAATATTTAACAAATGACGTAATAAACACCAAGCACTAATTTAAGCGCACTTTAATGTGCGAACATACTTTTAGGCTTAGGTTCAACAATATCTCTTAAAAATCTGAAAAAATATGTTAGTCACAAACACTAATTTATAAAACAGTAACCATAAGTGAAGCAACCTTGTTAATTTATTTTTGGACACTGCATTTTCAAATTTTGCGGATGAAAGTTTCAAAATTAACAGTGGTATCAGTTAATTAATTGTTAGTGAAGACTGGTTGAACAACGTTTTACGTTCTTTAAATATTTGTTGTGTATAAAATATATCGAATTTAAACTCGGAGCACTTCTATTCTCACTATTTCTGTCCGAGCTATTTGTAGGCAAATTTTTGTGAGAATTTAACGTTTCATCGTTCAATATTGTAAAAATTTTCCATTTGGTGGAATTCCGGGACATATGACGTCCCGGAGGCACCTCGTCCGGAACACGGGACATTATAGTCAATTCCGGGACAGTTTGGGTCAATCCCGGGCATCTGGCAACCCTAAACTCACTACGAATGTCTGTGGCCAATAATTCAAATCGTTGAATCTCCCATAATAATAATGGCAGCTCCCAACTTTAACTATCATTTTAAATAATAAATTTTCTATTCCAACCCGATTCTGACAAGCAACCAATACGCAAGATAAAACAGACTTTGCAATCTCTATGTTCAACAATGCATCTCGACTTATATCAACCGAAAGTCTCCAACATACGTAACACATACAATACTTAACCTACACGAATGGACTAAAATTATTTATGCCTTACACACATTATAACAACAATTAAAAAATCAAAATGTCCAATATGTGTGAATAACCAGTATATATAACAGTGTGAGGAGTTTTGAAAAAACCACACAATATTATTTGCCTTTTTTAATGGCGCTTACCTACTATATGCTCTAGCTCTGTTTTGGCTTATTTTCTATATCATCAGATAGCTAGTCCGTAAATTAGAAACTGTAGCCTTATTTCTGCAGTTGTAAGTCGAATTTTAAGTTGAGGCCCTAAACCTCTAAAACCTCAGAAAAATCTGAAAATCCGTAAAAGTTGAGAAAATACAAGTTTTTGAGGGAAGCATTGATTCCTAGGTAATAAAACCTGAGGAATACGATGCTCTATGCTTCTGTTGTGTTAGATGGGCCGAACTCGGCTGTACTGCAATGCTGAGTCAAGCATCTGCAAGTTTGGGCAAAAAATAACCTTACTCACTTCTTACCATACATTTTTTGCTAAAACATTACCTTACCGATATCTTACTTTTGTTTAAAATATCTTACCTACTTCTTACTTTTCCAAAAAAATTACCTTACTTTATTTCTTACTTTTTGAAAAAAAATCTTACCTACATTTTCCTTTTTTCCAAAAACTTAATATATTTATACCTAAAAAAGTTTGTTACTCACTTTTTTAAAGCGCCCTTACTTGAAAATTAGCTTAATAAAGATACCAAAAAATCGAGTTGTGAATAAAGTTGTGTCTATTATCTAAAATTTTATTTCTTAAAATTCGCACAACCGAAATATTAAACTTTTATTAATTAATTAATATTATTGCAAATCGTTATTATTGTATTTATATATAGTGCTGGTAAGAACGCGGTAAGGAATATTTTTTTCCGTACTTTTATTTTTTCCTTACCTACCCCTCACCTTAGTTTCTGGCTTAAATTTCGTGCCTTACCTAGTTTGTAAGCTTTCTTTGTGGGTAGGGGCCCACCTTTGTCTGCAAGTCGAACTAGTCGAAGACCTAAATCGAACGTATGAATGTGAAAAGCCGTAAAAGTTGAAGTTTCACAACCATGAGAGGGAACGGAAGGTTCCTAGTTATTAAACCCTGAGATTTCTAATGCTGTATGATTTTGTTTTGTTTGGTGGGCCAAACTCAGCTGTACTGCAATGCTGAGTCAACCCGTGGGTCGTCGGATGTAAACATCCAAACGTCCCTATTTCCAAAAATAAGTTTAATCTTGAGAGCTTGCAAATTGCAAGCATACCAGAGATTAAGCTGATAAGAACAGATGTATTTATTCATAATATTAAATTGTTAAATCAGAATCATTATATATTGGTATTAATTTTAAAGCTAGTATAGACAAGAAATAATTAATTCAGCATGTCAAGTATAAACATATAGTAGGGCGAATATTAATGTAGTTAAAATGAAAAAATTACAAGAGTACAATATTGAAAACATGTAAATATCAAAAATTAGTTACAATTGGGGGATTGTAGGAATCCGAGTCAAACTGTAGGTAGTGTAATAAAGTATGGACAGATTGGAAGAATACAATGTTGAAAACATGTCATACGAGATATATATATATAATGTACATAAGTAGCCAGATGGCAAAAATTGTGAGAAGTAACTAATGTGTTATGAGTAGACTAAGTATGGTTACGGTTAGCACTGGACATGAAATTTACGTAGATGTCACGGGAAATTGAGATGACATCAGATACACACAGAAAGGTACGATTTAGCACAAATACTTTTCAAAAATATATCATTGGCTGGGTCCCATGATCCCAAGGTACCTATTATAATGGCATGGAAAGTTACTGAGTTGTAGGCAATTCAATTCAATTCAATTCTTTATTACTTGTTCCACGGGCATTACCCATAACACAAGCAGCAATAGTCTTTTACACAGTAATCACATTTTTACATAACAAGACACGATTTTACATAGTTAAACATATTTTCAATTAAATAATTGTCTGTGAACTTAAATAACACGTTAAGTTTGAACTCATTCAATTTCTCAATCTTATATTTTGATAAATACTTATTTCTCGCACAGTTAAGTTTTTGACACTTAGTAATAAAATGGTAGACACTATTTACATTTTCATCCTTACAAATTGTACACATTTCACGATCATTAAACTTATAAGAAAAATTCATGTATGATAGATAATTACTACCTAGCCTGAGCTGCGCTAAAATGCGAGTATAATGTATAGGTAGCAATGAAAGCAGATACTTGCTGGTTGTATTTGAAGTCTAATATATCTGCAATCAGGGATTTACGATGAGTTATATATTCTATCTATATCTTCCTAAATACATTAATTTTGGATACTCTTGCAAATACCCTTCATGTTTGTAGCCAGCACTGCTGGACAATGGGAATTCCTCACAAAAGAGTAGCCTGCCTGGTCCAAGATATTCTTAATCTGTATAGCCCAGTTATATTCTACACGGTTTAAGCCTAATTTAGTTAATGCATACAGTCTGTTATAACAAATCCTTGAGAGCCTCTCCGCGGACATTTGCAAGATGCGGAACCACAATTTTAAAGCAATTGTTTTGACATAACAACTCAGTTTTGCCCTGCCAGTTTCACATGTTACTAAATACCCCAGTGTACGGCGCGGTAGCCAAAGAAGCCTTTTCAAAAATTGGTTCTGCACAGACTCTACAGCATCAAGATACCTTAAGGACCAGATTGGTGCAGCATACAGTAAACACGAAACACAAATAGCATCAAATAATTTCATTTTTGCTTTCCATAACCTTAATTTAGAGTTCTTAAATATATCAAAGACAGAGCCAATTGCACACTTAACGTTACCACACATTTGAGTAACTGTATTGTTAAATAGTCCAGAACTGCTAAAGAGCAAACCAAGATACGTGTATGAGCCAACAACCTCAATGGGGTCACCATTTAAATACCATTTCCATGATCTACACGGTCTTTCTCCCCTCCAAAGCACAACAACCTTGGTCTTGCCCAGATTAATTTTAAGTTCATTTTCTAAACAGTACTCATACAAAATATCAATTTTCTGTTGCAACGACAATTTAGATTCCGCTAATGTTGCGTTGTCGTCAGCGAGCATTAGAAGGTCAACTTGGTTCATACCTCCAATACTAACTTGCTTCGAATTATGAGTTTTGAAGTACTCGTCAATGTCACTTACGTATAAAGCAAATAACAGCGGGCTCAGAATTTCTCCTTGCAACACACCTTTTGCTACGTCAAAATAGTTTGAAACCCCACACTCAGATTTAACTCTTAGTTTACTTAAGTCATAAAGAGATTTTAAGACTAATTATTTTGCCGCTCGCAAGTTTCTCCCATAGTTTTTTGTGCAAGATGATGTCAAAGGCACGCTTAAAATCTACAAACAATACAAACAACAAGTGGTTTCTTGAAAGCTTGGATTGAATTATACTAGTTAAATTGAAAATTGCTGGCTGCAATTTTCAGTCTCTCCACGATGAGGTTTAGCCTCTTGGTCCATAGCTGAAAGAAGATGCTGAAACCGTTGAGGACATGAGGAAGCGTCTCCTGCTCGCACCCGCAGACTCGACACTTTTATCTGGGTTCTGGCGCCAACTAGCACCGCTGACAGGGCATAGATCCAGCCAGGCTTTGTGGACGAATCTCCAATCAGCAAAGCGGGTGTATCTTCCGGTGGCAAAGAAGTGGCGGCTGGAGGAGTCCTTGGCAACACATTCGAGGGCCTTTCCTTGGCTGCGGAAGGCTATTAGTTTGGCGTTGCGGGCTGCCTGAACACGGTCCTAATTGACCTGGGCAACCTTGTGGCGGTCTATGATTCTGAGACTGACTTTATCTGAGGATAACTTCATTTTCTCCTCAAACCAGTCCCATTTAATTTCGAGTCTGGTAGAGGCTGAGCGGGCCTTTGTCCAGATGTTGGAGTATCGGTTCCCACCCAAAGCATTCTTAAAGGATCCGCTTTTATCGCCAGACAGGAAAGCAGTGATTTTGGTTCATGAAGCAGTTCGCTTTTTGATCCTGGCTGCTACGGTGCGTGTGAGGCTCTTCTTTGATAGGTACACAATGACGTCATCTCTAGAGGTGAGGAGTTTAAATGCAGAGTTGGTGGCAAAAATGTCGGGAGTCATCGGCTGCATTAGGAATCCCAAGGGCACCAGCATCAGTGCTACCGTATAGGTATTCGTTAGTAGCACGTTTGGGGACCAAGATGTTCTGCTTGATGTCAGGGCGTAGAGCATCATCGATCATTTGCCAATCTTCTTTCTTCAATTGAGTCGTTCTCATTGCAAATGTTAGTGACGAGTAAAAGAAGGTTTTGAGAGCGTCCAGTTTTTGCCATGGGGTAAGTTGGGACCGGAGGATTTTCAGACCTAAGTTTATATGGGCATCAATATCGGAGTAGTTGCTCACGAGTTGGAATCCCACGGGTTTCCCAAGGAAGGTGGTAGCGTCCCCCACAAGTAGAGCAAGCATGGGGCTATTATTTATGGTAAAGCGGGTATCTCTCATTCCTACAAGTGAATTGCCAGATAGATGAAATGAGATGCATTATGTAGGATTGAGGAGAAGGGAGATCTTTTTGGATTTGGTGTAGATGAAGTTAATTTTCTTTTGTAGAGTCAGGGCGAGATTTTTACTGTTGTCAAGAGGCATGAGATCGTCGGCGTAGGCGGTGGCGTGGGCGGAGGGGGGTAGGGTGGGGTTTTGGAATTTGGAGTAGAGGCAATGGAGGATGGGGTTGATGGCTAAATTTAATAGCCAGGAGCTTAGTTTGCATCCTTGCTTTACACCATTGGTCACAGGGATGCGGCTTGTCTCGGAATCATTGGTAATGACAGAGGTCAGGGAGTTGTGGTAGATGTACCTCACGATGTCTACGATCTGACGGGCTCCATAGTGTTCAAGGGAAAGGAAGATGGCTTCATGTGGGATGCTGCCAAAGTCGTTAGAGTAGTCAAGCACGGCTCCGCACAAGTCCTTCTTCATCATCTTCGCTTCTTTTATCAATTCTTCCAGCACAAAGTTGTGCTCAAAACCTTCATCGTGTGGGGGGAATTCTGTTTGGGATGAAAGGAGGACACTGTGGAAAGTCATCGAAAATCTGATGCTGTCCGCAACGAGACCTGTGTATATCTAATACAAGGTTTTGCTGATAGCGATGGGTCTCCAATTACCGACTTCAAGAGGATCACCTTTTTTGTAAACGAGGATGGTTTGGAGATCTTCCAGGATGACGAAATTTGGCGGTAGGTTCTGCATATGTTGCATATGAAAGCAATAAGCTTGCCGCTGGAATCCAGGCTTCGCCAGTGATTGTAGGTAAGGCGATCATCTCCAGGGGCAGTATATGTTTTCCTGAGAATTCGGGGGGTGGGGGTAATTTTGTCCAAAGCCCTGGTTACATCATTGTAGAATCTGGGGTCACAGGGCTTGGGACTGAGGGAGGAGGTGAAGTGGGTGGAGATAGTTTTTTTGTTGATTTTGCAGTACTCACCACCGTTGCCAGGCATGTTGCATCTGCCGTGAGGCAGATGGCTTTTCTTCTGTTCCTTCTATACATTTTCTGGATCTGTTCAGCGTTGGTGGGATCACGAGCGGGGTGTTGAATATTGAGTAGGGTGTGTAGAGAAGCAGTTAAAGTGACGTTGTGGATTTTAAGCTCGTCATCTGTCCTGGTGGGAGTGGAGTTATTTTGGTACTCGTCCTCTGCCAGGTCTTGTGTTTCTGAACTGGGGTTCTGTGGATCAGAGTCAGAACTATTAGAATCGTTGCCCATGACTTTAGCGGTAAGTTTACCTTTGATCTTGGAGGCGGCGGGCAGCTTTGCGATTGCTTCCCTCTTATTCTTTTTAATGGCATGGTCCCTGAGGTGATTCATGAGAGCTCTTTGCTTTGTGAATTCCCTCGAGCAGTCACTAAAGCCGCATTTATGCTTGCATTCAGGAAACAGGGTTGTCGCAATGTTGGACCTGGATGGTGACGTCACGATGGAGGAGATATTGGAGCCAGCGGCGGTGGAGTTGGCTCCAACTAGGTTGCTGGTGATGGCTTCTAGGTGGAGGGCATCTTTGCACTTCTTTGTGTGTCTCCACACCTGCTTCTCAATAATGACGTCATGGCATCTGACAGACATTCTGGGTGTCATACGCAGTTTGGGGGGTGTTGTGCACCCGGTGGAGGTGCTTCCGGAGGCTCTGAAAAGAGGACGTCCATACGTTATTCTCGAATTTCACCCCGCAGTCCCCGATGCTGCATTGAAAGGTGGTGGAGGCAGGGATCATGAAGGTGAGGATGGATTTGCTGCCGTCCATGGTCCAAAGGGGACGAGTGATTTCGGGTGGCTCCGGAGCACTATCCTCCTCATTTTCGGTGTCAACGTCCGCTTCAGCTCCAGAGTTTGAGTCATCCATGGGAAGCACATTGGGCTCCGGAGGAGGGGGAGGAGCATCTGTGGTGGTTGAAGTGGTAGCCGGAGGAGGAGGCGGTGAGTCTGGTCCTTTACAGTTGTTGGAGTGTCTGGTGGGGTGGATGTGGGTTATTATGTTGTTGCAGGTGCTGCACTTCCTCAGATTGGTGGCGATTTTGATGTTGTGGTCCTGCTCCATGTGTTGGAGATATAAATTGTAAGAGCGGGTCCATACTTGGCAGGACCAGGATTTCTCACAGTTGCGCTCGCTACATTTTAGTTTCCTTTGTAGTGGGAACGTCAAGGTGGCTGTTGTTCCATGTCTAGTCAATGTTGTGTAGAATGATGGAGAGTTCATTGGGTGGGGGTGAGGGTGAACATCTTGCGTCCGGTGGAAAATTTTCAGGGCTTGGAGACTATTTCGCCAAGAAGTAGGTGAAGCCTGGATGAAATGGACGGCTGGAGATGTTTTTTGTACGTCAGGCTGGTTTCACGAGAAGCTAGGCCGAGTACTGGGGATGAACTCAGTCAAAATATAAAAAATAAATGTAATTAGGTCATTTATTTAAAGGAGTTAATAATGTATGGAATTGGAGCAGTTTTCTGAGTAGGAGCTATTTGTACGACTAAGATGATTTTGAGGGTTGAAGTGGAAGCTCCGAGAGACAAGACAAGCCAGTAGGACATCGGAGGTGGCAGATTGGAAGGAAGATGTGGAATGTAAATTCCCGGACAGGCCAGGTGCACTTACAAATGGTAGGTTATTTTGGTTTTCAAGGTCAAGTAAAAGGTCAAGAGAGGTCGCCTTGCGCGGAATTAACCACGTGATCTTAGCCAAAAGGCCGAGAAGCGATATCTGCTCTCTTTTATTTTATTTATCATCAGATAACTTTAATAGAATAACTCTAGAATAAATTCTAGCTCTATTTCTGCAGGTTTAAGTCGAATTTTGAGTTGAGGCCTGAACCTCTGGAACCTCAGAAAAAATGTGAAAATCCCTAAAAGTTGAAAAAATGCAAGTTTTTGAGGGAACCATTGATTCCTAGGTAATAAAACCTGAGGAACACGATGCTGTATGCTTCTTTTACGTTAGATGGCCCGAACTCGGCTGTACTGCAATGCTGAGTTAAGCAACTGCAAGTCGAAGACCTAAATCGAACGTAAAATTGTGTATAACCGCATAAAGTTGAAGTCTCACAATTCAGTGAGGTAACAATAGATTCTTAGGCTATACATACTGTGGATTCCAATGCTGTATGATTTTGTTTTGTTTGGTGGGCCGAACTCAGCTGTACTGCAATGCTGAGTCAACCCGTGGGTCGTCGGATGTAAACATCCAAACGTCCCTATTTCCAAAAATAAGTTTAATCTTGAGAGCTTGCAAATTGCAAGCATACCAGAGATTAAGCTGATAAGAACAGATTGATTTATTCAGAATATTAAATTGATAAATTAGATTAATTACACGGTAAGATTAATTGTGAGTGAAAATATCGATGTAAACGAATTATATCAGCATGTCAAATAGTGGAACCAAAAAAAATAGGTTGGTAATTGCGAGGTTAAACAAAAAAGATGTACAAAAATACATTAATGAAAACAAACAGGTCATACATAAGTACATTTAGGATTGAAGTAATCCGAGTCATAGCATGTTAGATTGCATTATAAAAATATTTAAAAGCGGCGGAAGAATACAATAATGAAAATGCGCACAAATATAAAAATAAAATATGTACATGAGTGGCCAGATGGCAAATTTTGTTGTAAATGTAAAAGACTAGTTTGAGTTACGATTGGCTCTGGCCATGAACTTGACGTAGATGTCACGGGATTTTGCGATGACATCAGAGACGCATAGGCGTTTTAGCATGGAGAAATAGGACTTCGCACATATGCGCTTGAGGAACTTGTCATTCTTCGGGTCCCAAGATCCTAGGCTTCCGACGATAATTGCGTGGAAGGTGACGGAGTTGTAGAAGTGTTGGCTCTTGAATTGGTTGCATAGAGCAGCGTACTTTTCGTCCTTCTTTTTCCGAGCAGCTTTTATTGATGCACCACGATTCTCAAAGGGGATAGTGACGTCAATGATGAAGTCTTTTCGGGTTCGTGGGTCGACGAAGATGAGGTCCGGACGGAGAGCCAAGTTTGCTACAGGTTGGTTCTCCGAGAAGAGTTCCAGCTTGCGGAGTCCGGTGGCTGCGGACATGTGGTAACGTTTCCTGGTCGTATCCACATACTCGGCATCTTTGGTCCGATTCTTGCTTCCAGCTGGCACCGTTAACAGGGCAGAGGTCCATGCGGGCTTTGTGAATGAACCGCCAGTCTGCAAAGCGGGTGTATCTTCCGGTGTTGAGAAAGTGGCGGCTGGCGGGGTCTTTTGAGACGCATTCTAGAACCTTCCCCTGGCTGCGGAAGGTGAGGAGCCGGGAGTTTCGGGTTCCTCGTATCTGGTCACGAATGACCCTGGCGACTTTGTGGCGGTCCTTTATTTTAAGGGTGACGTCATGACGGGACAGCTTAAGACTCTCTTCAAAGAAGTCCAACTTTATTTTGAGTCTGGTGGAGGCGGAGCGGGCGCGGGTCCAAATGTTGCTCTGGCGGTTTCCACCTTCATTATTACTTAAGGATCCACTGTTGCTCCCAGAAAGAAAGGAGGTGATTTTGGGCCAGGTGGCTGTTGCTTTTTTCATTTTGAGTGCCACGGTCCGTGACAGACTCTTCTTTGCAAGGGTTTGGATGACTTCGTCACGTGACGTCAGAAGTTTGAAGGCGGATATATTGAAGGCAAAGATATCGGAGTCATCAGCTGCATTGGGGATACCGAGTGCTCCGGCGTCTGTGCTCCCATAGAGATATTCGTTGGAGGCTCTTTTCGGGACAAATATGTTTTGTTTTATTTCAGGCCGGAGGGCATCATCGATGGCTTGCCATTTTTCCTTCTTAAATTGGGTGGTCCGCATGCCAAAGGTCAAAGATGAGAAGAAGAACGTCTTGAGGGCATCCAGTTTCTGCCATGGGGCAAGTTGAGAGCGGAGGATCTGAAACCCAAAGTTAATGTGGTCGTTCAGCTCGGAGTAGTCGCTGACTATTTGGAAACCAATTGGCTTACCAAGGAACTTGGTTGCTTCGCCATCCCTCAGGCCTGGAATAGGGCGGTTGTTTATGTTGAACTGGGTGGGTCTCATACCCACTGGGGTTTTTCCTGAGAGGTGGAAGGATATGCATTTGGTGGGGTTTAGGTGTAGGGAAATGCGCATGGACTCGGAGTTCACGAAATTGATTTTCCTCTGCAGGTTGGTGGCGGGGTGGTCAG
>JAQFZE010001467.1:0-17831 GCA_034695245.1 Dicyrtomina saundersi | reverse complement strand
CAAATAAATCAATGATGAGGTGAATTAAATTTATTGGAGAATTAAATGAGACGAATTGTTTTATTTCCCTTAATCATTTTATTCTTTACAATACAAGTAAACAGAGTCATAGTAGATATATAATTTAATACAATAGTAATATAATTAAAAATTTACGTAAGGTTAAAAATTCCTTCTACGTCGTTTAGCCGCTGCAGTTAAATTGTACAAATTGTATTACATTATGTAACATCTAAAATTAGGTCTGTTATAGACCCCGATCTGTTATCTGTTTCAGTCAGCTAACTGTTTGTTTGTCTGTTAATTACTAATATCAAAATTCTATTTAAAAAATTAAATTAGAATAATAATGATTTTAAATGACTATTAGCTCAAGCTCTGTAGGCGCAATGCGATCGTTTAGTGTACTTCAACATAATTTACGTGGCATAATTTACATTCCACGACTGTTCTATACGTACACAGTTTTGTTAAGATACTTGATTAGAAAGTAATTTGGCTAACAATGTTATATAATATATATTTGATTAAAAACCATGTTAGTATTTAATTTCTAATAACCTATGTTTTTTAAATACGCAGTTTTAACTTAACCCTTGTTTGTGACTTTACCTAATTACCTAATGCTAAACTCAATGTTATATTGAGTACAATATTTCAATAATTGTGATAGCGGTAAAATAGGCAATGATCTATTTCAAGCTATGATAACAAATTGTTAACCATATTATTCATTTTTTTAACAGTCAACATGGCGTTATTAGTACATACATCGGTAAGAATAGGGCTACTATTCAACTGCTTCAGAAATTTAATGGAAACAGAATTATTATACATGAACAATCATGTGGGCTACGTACACCATACTTAACCAGAAATGGTCAAGATAATTGGAGATTTGAGCGACAGTCTTAGAACAAGGCTTATTATTCATATTGTAACTAACTCACCCAATTATTATGACTAATATTAGATGGCAGCACAAGCATTCCAGACTATTCAAATCTGGGTGCGCGCCCTACAACTTTAGACTTGAGAGTTCAGGTCATGATGAGGAATATGAGGATGTTAACTGAATTTTGAAAAAAAAAACAACAAGTAAAAAAATTACTTTTGAAAATAATTCGTTACTTTTACTTTAAAAATTTTACAATTTTAACTTTTAACCGTGTGAATTTACTGAACAATTCAAAATGCAAACGATTTGGATTTAGCTACACTCACCTTTAGTAAGTTCAGGTTGTGTCTTCAGGAAGTTAACATTACGCCACTGGAAACTTTATAAGTCAATGGTTTATGGCAATGTAAATTATACATATATTAGTATTTAGCATGGGTGGTAGAAAAATAAACTGGATTGTATTTTGTGCCTATAACGGATTCTGTGGGTTTTGGTTTTTGAATGGATTAAAAATAATCGAATTGACAAAATGATACGCACATTATTATATTTACATATGTATGTATGTATATGAAAAGAATATAATATAGGATTTTGAAAAAGTGCGAAGCAGAGAACAGAATTGCAACTGTGGCAGGAAGCGTATAGATTCTGAATCTGTACCAAAGAAGCAAAAGTACGCGAAAAAAAAACCAGTACAAGAGTTGTACAGTTATAGATAACAAAACGGATCGATACGGAAACGGTACGGAAGATACATAGGGGAAGATTTATTTCTGTATTCCCGCCGACAAGAATAAATGTGACAGATATGCTATAGTCTTTTATCCCTAATAATATTGATGCAAGGACATGGACTTTTTTACGAGCGTATAGGATTGCATAGATTTTGCTTGTGCTATGAAATGTCGAAGAAAACGGATTTGGTCCTTTACCGACGATATGCAAAAAAAAAAACAAAATCTCACTCAATGCAATAAAAATTAATGGGTTAAATGGTATGACGAGTTTTTTTTAGAAGTTTTTAAAATGTTTTATTAGCCTGTTTTAAAAATAATGTAAATACACTATATACATAATATTTTGCACTTTTCAAAAGCATGCAAATAAAATATTTTGCACTTTTCAAAAGCATGCCAATAAAATATTTTGCACTTTTCAAAAGCATGCAAATAAAATATTTTGCACTTTTCAAAAGCATGAAAATAAAATATTTTGCACTTTTCAAAAACACTACAATAGAATATTGTGAGCATTTCATAAGCATGTAAATAGTCAAACTTGCTTTTGAACAAATTATCGTTTTCTGCACTGTATTAAATTTTACACCACCTGCAATTAGTGTTTTTTACATAGCTCATTTTAATTTCAGCATAATTTGGATGCGAATCATTTTGATTATTGATTCACAATTTGCAATTAATTTACAAAATTATAGGCATCCGCAGGCAATTTTACAAAATCTTTTCGGGAACGACGTAAAAAGCAAATACAGTTTTGTATTAGGGTAGACGGGGTATAACAATTGGCAACTTTAATATTGCTGAAATAAAAAATAAATAATTTTATTACTTAAACATTACACTCACAACTGCCACCTGTCTTGCCAGGCCTCTGTTCTTCAATGTTTTTTTGCCGGCAAGTTAATAATGAAAGCAAAAATGCATTTACTTTCCGTATTTCCTGTAATAGTACACGGGGTGTTCTATTCAAATTTCGACCTCCAAGACTCGTGTGCTATTACAGGCCCGTGTATTAATACAGACCCGTGTACTGCCAATTAATAGTGTGTTAAATAGACCCGTGTTCTATTCAAATTCATAGCTCTCAGACCCGTGTACTATTACAGGTCATATGCATAATACTGTTTGCTCTATGTATGATATTTATATTGTTTACCTTGCGAATTGAGCAATAATGTAATAATTAAAATAAGGAATAGAGAAAGAGCAACAAAAAGTGTACAATTTTAATGAAATCTGCGTTCACATGCGAAATAAATTAATGAAGAGTTGAGTTATTTATAATTCTAATGCAGAATTTAATGAGGCAGATTGATTTATTTCTCTTATTAGATCAATGTTTTGCAGTAAAACTAAACAGAGTCATAGTAAACATAATTTATTATAATTTTAATTTAATTATTAATTAGCTTACGTAATGTAAAATAATCCTTTTAAGCCATTTAGCCGCTGTAGGTAAAGTTTGCAGATCAAATTACATTATGTAACAATTAAAACCATGTTATAGACAACGATCTGATATCTGTTAATTAGTCTACTTTAGACTGTTTGTTTGCCGGTCTGTCACAAATAACTATTAGCAAATTTTGATAAAATACTAATTAAAGTCGTGATTTTAAATTGTATGTATATATCTCAACAAGACATTTACACAATTTTGATACTAGTTTTTAAAAGTGTGTAGCATTTGTTTAAAAAAAACGATAAACTGCATCCGGTCTAGAAAAAACGTACAAATTGTATTACAAAAAGTAACACCTGAAAACTTGGTCAATTATAAACCATGATATAATTATCTTTCGAGGTTCATTTTGGATTGGTCCAATGTTGGCCCATTTGAAGTATAGAACAAATAATACCTGGCTTCGTTTTAGTATTTTAGTAAATTAATTATATCTTTTTATAAGATACTTAAATACTGTCATGAGGTCAAATTGATGACCTTATTCTGTTTAACGCAATCAAAAAGATGCTGTTATAAAATTTACCAAGCGAAAACGAGGAATTCCGCTCATTTTTGAATTCCTCTGCTACCATAAACAACTTTGCTGTTCCCTCTTAAACTCCAGAATCATTTTTCAAAAAAACTAAATAAAAATCGGGACTTTCTGTAATATACCCCAAAAATCTGAAACATTTGACAATGTTAGTCAATTTATGCATTATTTTTATTTTTTAAAACAAGCGAGAGGCTTGTCATGTATTTAGAATTATTTGTTGTTAAATGTGGATATTGGAGACGATGTGAGAAACATCGTCGTAAACCAGATTTAGTGGCTTTTGTATTAAATAATTTTATAATCAGATTGTAATGATGATTCTAAACTTCCTGCCAAAATCATTATGATTTAGCATTTTACAAAATGTCTGTACACTATTTTCTTTCCGGAAAACTTAATCTTGGGTAAAATATACGTATAGTCTGTGTTACCTACATTTCAAGTTGTAACTAATTTTATTTTACTGTGTATTGTTACATTTATTGTATATAGTTTGTAGGATGTCAAGCGTGAGGAGTGCTGCGGGAGCTTTTGGCGTCTGTCATTCATGGCAAAACTTTAATTATGAGCCTTGGTTTCCACTTTAGCATGGGAGCTTCACAGCAACTTTAGACTTGAAAATTCGGGACATGAAGCGGAATGTTGACTAAGCTGTGAAAATAAAAACAAATAATTTTAAAAACCACTTAATATCTATACTTTAGTTTTTTAGAATTCACATATGTACATAATATATTATACTGCATATACAGATTCAAAATTATTTCTATTTATTTTCAGCTAAAAGCAAAATGTATTATTTACCAAAACAATTGAATCTGTCAATTGAAAGCATAATGTAAACAGGACATTTTCGCATTTTAAAAACAAGTTAAATTTTAAAATTTGTTAGAAAGTAAAATTGGAAAAAGTTTATTTTGATACTTCATTCTCGACATGTAAGTTTTATTAAATTTATCTACTTACCTACCTGCAATTAGTTGAAGTACTTCACAAAGTTTTAATTACTTTTCTTGAAAACTCAGAATTCTGGTCATGAACAGGATATTAACTGTATTATATACAGTGAAAAAAAAAACAAAAATTGAATAAAATTACTTTTAAAAATCACTCATTAATTATACTAAATACGCATTTTAAAATTCTTACGTCAACAATTAACTTTCTATTAAGTTACGTAACAATTGCTGTTTACAACTAAAAACAAAATGTAAGTTGAACATTATCGTACTTTTCGTGGGAACCCGTGATTATTACATTTTACGCATTTATTTTGTTTAGTAATATTGTATTATATAGATCATATTAAATCTTTAGCTTAAATTGAATATGCCTCATTTATAACCTTCATTGACTTTATGTATAGGTTTTTAGTTTACTCACTTACCAGAGTTTTATTGAAGTTCACCACCTTTACTTCGGTAAATGACATTTTGGACAAGTCTCCAAAATAACAATAAAATATAAGCCACAAAGTATTTTTAACTGAACAAGTAATTAAGTAACGTTGAAATGAAATACTTGTAGAATTATAATACTATAGTCCAGTTCCAGCAACTAGTTAAAACAAATAGCAGGTGTCAAGTTTTTAGAAATGTGAATTATTTATTTGCATTAATTATAGATGGTAGAGAATTAAATTAAATTTTATTTTGTGATTTTACAGGGTTTCTTTAGGTTTTAAACGGATCAGAAATAATTGAAATTGCAAAATGATACGCAAATTACTAATATATGAAGAGATGAGGAGAATAAGGATCAACGAGTTGCGGAGAATAGAAATTCAACTGGAATTTGGTAGGCAGGCAGGGTGAATTCTGTACCGAAGAAAGAAGCATGAAGCATCCCTCATCATCCCTGTTGTCCCTGTAAATAGTTTTGTATGAGAGAACATATTATATTCCAATCTTTTTCCTATACCCTTCCTACCCTTGACCCTTCTTACCCCTATGCAATGTTGCCGTCCATCCTCGTACGAAAATCTGGAATTTCTTAACAGACTGAAGCCCCTTCTAAATTATATTCAGTTCCCCTACCTAGCTTATTTTGAATTGCATATTGCTCATATTAGAATTTTCCAACCATCTATAGCCTTTCCACAATTATCAGTTATGCTCTATATTTTTCTGTTTTCTACCCTACACGTTTTATTTTGATAGTGCATATCGCCTATATGAAGAACCAAAATTCCCTATTTCCAATTTACGCTAAAATTACAATGAGCTATGTCAAAACATATGCATGCTCACAATGCTAATCACGAGTTTGAAAAATGATCATATTGTTCTATTTACATGTTTTTCAAAGAGTTGAAATGTCCTTATTACTTTTTTTGAAAAGTTCAAAATGTTCTATTTACGAGTGTTTTTGAAAAGTGCAAACTGTTCTATTTACATGCTTTTTAAAAGTGTAAAATATTCTATTTACTTGTTTTTTGAAAAATACACAAGGTTCTATTTACATGCTTTTCTGAACATGTTATTTTAATTTTTTCTGTAGATAAGAGTATTTTATTTTTGACTAAAAATGGATATGGGTAATTTTGGTTCTTCACAGACGATATTTACTACCTACCTTGTTCTAAATTCCTTATTTTGATGGTTCGTATTTCCCTGCTTTCCCCGAGATATACATAGTTGAGCAGCGTATTTCCTACCCTCTATAATGTTCTCTTCTGTGTTCTCTTATTCTCCTCCAAAATCCTTCGTAGGTAGGTAGGTACGTATTTTCCAACCATCTGTCAATATCCTAGTAAAAAGTGCATACTTTGTCACCCTCTTCCAATTTCCAATATCCTAGTTGATCGTCTGTATTCTGTATTTTCCTACTCTCCTGAATATACCCTTTGATAATGTGTTACTACCTACTTTTCCCCTCCCCTCCTCTACCCATCTAACATCCATTTTAATGATCTATGTGTACATGTAAATATTATATTTAAAGCTTTGGAAAAAAAATGTACATAGAAAAACTTGCACTTAAAAAAACTCATCGTTTTACGCATTGCATTGAACTATACAACTATTTACATTTGTTTTTTGCATAGCTCATTTTAATTCTAGCTTAATCTAGATGTGAATTATCTTGATTATTGATCTACGGTGTGCAATTAGTTTTCACAAATTCATAATTAATTGCAGGAATCTGTAGGCATTTCTTTCTACGCAGTCCTTTTTGGGGACGAAAAATCATTATATAAAATTTTAAATCAGTGTATTTTAAATGGAGCATAAAAACTGGCAATTTTATTAATCCTAAAATAAATAATGATTGATTTTATCACTTATACACTACAATTATCACAATCACGATACCCACCTATGCCGTTGCATTGAATTAAACAACATTTAGAGCTTTTGGAAAAGCTAATTGTAATTAGTTCTAGCTTATAATTTAGATTTAAAACGTTTTGATCACTTATTACAGATATGCAAATAAATAAAAAAAATTACAGGTGGGAAGGTATCTTCAGGTAATTCTACTAGCAATAAGTGGTTTCGTGGACGTAAAAGTATAAATTATACTATTTTATATTAGGGTATAGTCGGGGCACAAAAAGTGATAATATTATCAATCCTAAAATAGATAAAACTTAACTCCAATACTTATGCAATATAATCACGATGCTCAACTGTCTTTTCGGGTCTCGGTTCCTCGGTCGGTTTATTTGCTGACTTGTTTTTGCTAACAATTTAATTATGGCAAGGTTATCATGTAAGAATATTTAGCAAAAATGCATTTACGTACTTTATCCACGATAATCTATTTATTAAACTTCCCATACGCTATATTGAAGACTGCAATTGAAGAGAGTTTTGGGAAAACAGGATAAGTCCACCAAAGCTAATTTTACAGGAACAACAAAAATACTTGCGTGCAGTATCGCTTTTTTCATTATTTGCATGCTATGGAAGTTAAGGGTTCGTCTATAAAAGATGTAACGGGCTATGTGTATGCGTGGGTTTGAGTGGCATCCAATAATAAAAATTGTCATTTAAGTGAGAGGTGCGTTACTTTTAATGCAAAATTAAATGAAATGCCGAATTGTTTTATTTCAAACATTAAATTATTTTTTAACATAACAAACAACTAAACAGAGTATTAGTAAAATATTTAGAAATGTACAAAAATCATTACAAGGCTTGTTTCAAATGGTATCCTCCAAACCTAGATTTACAAAAAACTTACAAAAGGTACTATAATTTACCTTTTGGTTACAGACTACACAAATTAAAAGTCATGTAACTAAATTGAAAGCACCACTAATTATTACATATTTGTGACATTTTACATATTATAGTTAAAGTGTACCAATTTTGTTACAATATATGTTACATAAAAAACTTAGTCTGTTATAGACCACGATTTAGTTACTAAACTAAGGTCAATTTCAAAAAGCCCAAATTTTCCGCATTTAAAATACAACAAAAAATATTAGCTACGCCTTGTTCAATTTGTAAGTATATTTTTCTTTTTATAAGATTTTGTAATATTTTGATAGGGTCAAATTAGGACTCTATTATTTCATAATTTTAACAGTTGTATTACATTTGCAGTACGTTTAAGATTGTAATTATTACAAGGAAATACTAATTTATACCTATAATTATAGTATTCAATACTGCGTCACTTTATAAAGAATTATTTGTAAATTAACAGAACTATTTAAAAAATCTGTATTATACAGTTTTAATTATTGATTATTATAATTTATTAGTGAGCACATTGCAAAACAATTTAAAATAGTCGCTGACCTAGCAGCTGCTTTGTTCTCTCGTCTCTCACGCATCACGTACGTCTTTGATGAACGATAGTACACCAAAGAACGTATTGTAATACAGAAATTAGGAGAGTTCTTCCTTTGTTAGCAAAAGGGTACGAAGGGAAATCCCCAAAATCTAATCAAAACCCTATTATAACATTTAATGAGTGATTTACCCACTAAGTATACTTAGCAGCCCATATGCTCGAATCTAATGTAAGTATCTGGAGCCATTTCGTACTATATAGGCCTAGTAGGGGGTCTAGAGTACGAATTTTTCTCATGGTTTAAAAATTTAATATTCTGTGTACACTACATTTTAAGTTGTGACTAACTGATTGCGTATGATTTTGTTTTGTATTGTATTGTTATATTTCGTGTATAAAGCTTTAACAATGTCCAACGCAACAAGTGCTGGGGGAGATCGTGACGTCTGTTGTTGATCGCAAAACTTGATTTAGGTAATTACTCTGGTTTTTGCGTTAGTATATGAGAGCATTACTCCAACATTGGTCTTGAGAATGCAGGACATGAATATGTTGTTAACTAAATTTTAAAAAGAAATAAAAACCGAAAAGATTTGGTTTCAATATCACTCATTTAATTAGTTTGTTTTTTTAGAAATCTGATAATGTGAATTTACTAAAAAGTCAAAATACGAATGAATACCATACATACTTATATTTTAAAAATATGTACAAAAGACTTCTTGCCCTTTTTAAAACCAATTAAATAGAACATTTTATACTTTACGAAAAAATATATGTGCATGCAACTGCAAGTTAATTTTTGTACTTTTTAAAAAGTATAGAAATAAAACCCTTTTTGTACTTTTAAAAACCCAAAATTAAAATTGTACGCATTTACTTCAAGTTTTTTAGCTGATGTTATTTCTTGCTTAAATTAAATACAAGATACATATTTTGAATCTTAATTTTGAACATGTAAGTTTTCAATTTATAGCTATTTACCTTTGTTTAGTTAAAGTAAAATACTTCAATAGTTTACATTAGTTCACTTGGTTTTTTTTAATGTATGGACATAAACAGGATGCTAACTTTCGATCCTGAAAAAAAATAAAAATAAAAAAACATCTTTAATAATTATATTTACTTTAGAATTCTGATTGCGAGAATTTACCTATTATTCAACTGAATACTGTTATTACTACAAATTACCATACAAAATATTTTTTTGATAATTTAAGTGAAAAATACTTTGCAATTTTCAAGAAATCCTTGACAAATATATTTAACGCTTTTCAGTGTTTTTTTTTGTTTACATATGTACATAATAAATCAGAATTAATCTAGCTGTATTTAGATATGCCCTATTTTCTCCCTTTATTTACGATATGTAAAATCTTAGTTTACAAACTTACCTAAGTGTACTTTTATACTTACTTAAATGAAATTTTTGGCAACTCTCCAAATTTATAATAAATTATAAGCAAGTTTGTGGGAATGTGTATTATTTATTTGTATTAAGTATACAGTATAGATGCAGGGGGTGGAGAATTAAACTTGAATTTGTTTATGTTTTTAAGGAATTTTCCGGGTTTTAAACGGATTAAAATAAAATAAAATAACAAAAATGATACGCACATTAGATTTATGTAAAGACAGTCGAATTAAATCTACGAAGTGCGGCCAACATATTACCTGCAAGTGTGGTAGGGTAGATAGGGTGAATTGTGAATCTGACAGACGTGAAAAAGGAAAAGGAAGCATCCCTCGATTTCTCCTAGTGCTTAATTTCATAGTTGTAGAGTTATAGAAGAGAAAAGAGAAAATCGATCGATACCGTATACCCTACCCTACGGAAAATAGGGGAAAATTCATCCCCACATTCCCGCCGACAAGGATTAATATGACAGAGGCTCGTCTTTTATGCAATGCAAACAAGTACATAATGAAGGAAGGGAGAAGGGACAAGGAAAGGATGAAGTACAATGACCTAGAAATTGGACGGACACAGAAATAGCAAATAAGAATCGAAAATTCCAAAATCTAAAAATAAGTTACATAGATGTATGTGCAAATGTGCATGGAAATGATGAAAAAGTTCATGTGCAAGCATCACTACCCTATGGCTCTGGCTCCTGCTCCTGGACTTTCTTCCTTCGCGATTCTTATACTAATCGTAAGCAACAGAGTTGTTTCGGAATCGGATTTAGCAGCCACTTTGCCACTTCTGTAGCTACAATTATACCTACGAACTATCCATGACATTAGCAAAAGTATCGTGTTTGAAGAATTAAAATGAGCCATAACCAACTTAAACTAGAATTTAAATTAAATATCGTTGTTGGAAGACCAAATCCGTTTCCTTCTACAGTTAGCCAGAAGCACATATCCGCTTTATTCCATTTTTCGCTTAAGGCAAAGCCGTTTCCTTCACTAAAAATTTCGATGGAAGAAAACAAACTTGCTTTCAAGGAGCATTAGAAGAAAACTAGGGCCGGACGGAGGAATTGGTTCTATGCAGCAGTTTGTTTCCTAAAACCACTATTTTGATTTTATTGATTGTTTTCTTTGGTAAAGCAAAATGTTGTATTTACATGTTTTAGAAAAGTTTAAAATGTTCTTTTTAGTTGATTCAGAATAGTGCAAAATGTTCTATTTACATGTTTTGAGAAAAGTGGAAAATGTTTTTTTTAAATGTTTTTGAAATGTACAATATTTTTTATTTTGCATGTTTTTGAAAAGTCAAAATATTCTTTTAACATATTTTTAAAAACTCTAAAATATTTTATTTATACATGTTTTTTGAAAATTCAAGCAGTGAGGGCTGCCTGCGCGGGCCACATTATCCGGCCCTGAAGGAAACGGATTTGTTTGTTGACTTATGTCGCGAAATGTGAAAGAAAACGGATATGATTGCTCACGGACCGCCTACCTACGATTTGTAAAAAATCACACTCATTGCGATAGAACGGTTTGTGTAAAATGTTTTTTAAAATGTTGGTAACTACATTTATAAAGGTTCAAAAAGTTTTATTGGGCTGCTTTAAATATCATGTGAATTCAAAATGTCAAATTTGAAGATCACTTTTTCAAAATATTAAATAGAACATTTTTTAGTTTTCAAAACATTGGGAATGCAATATTTTGTACTTTTCAAAAACATGTAAATAAAAGCTTCTTACGTATTTTAAAAACCCTTAGTATTACAATTTTGCGCATCAAATTTACATTCCATTATCTCATTCAGTGTTTTTTGCTTTCATGTAGTTCATTTTAATTCATTTTAAATTGAATGTAAATCATTCTGATTATTAGGTACATTAAACTTATGCAGGTGCATATACTTATTAGCATCTGTTGGAAACTGTGAAACTCCTTAATTATGTCGCGTGTAATGGTAATTAACATATGATACATATAACAGACATGTATTTTGCTTCGGGGTATTATTCAAGAAGATATGTAAATTACTAATTAAAATAATATAATATGCTGCATCAAACCCACTACGTCTTCTTACAGTGTCAATGTCTATTGCATGTAATTAGTGACTTAAATGAAGCTTAAAAGTAGCCAAAAAATTAATTGAATTCACACGTTAGTGTAAATTGATTTTTTTTATGCTATAGCAAATAATAATAGATTTCCTTCTACTGCATAATATATAGTAGTATACTATATACATTGCAAGCCAACATCTTTGGTTGTTGAAGTTTAATTATAGCTTTAAAAATTTACACATGCATTTTATTGATAAATAAGCGCAGTACTACGGTGTATATTATAGCCTCTAAGCTTTTGCCTGTTATAAACCAAGTTTATAACAGACAATAAAGTTGAATTTGTTAAAGTTGATTGTATAGATTTTGAGGTAAGTATACTGGTTTGTGTGTTGGAATGGGAGTATTAATTCAAACTGCAACTTCAAACTTGAGAATAATTCGGGGCATGAAGAGAATTTTAACTAAACTGTAAAAAAAATAGAAAAAAAAACTTATTATTATTATGTTTTACAAAAAAGTTGTATAGGAATTCTAGTAGAGAGAATATACTATCCAACTAATTTTAAGCACAAACATATACTTAATTTTGCCTATGAAGAATAAAAATGACCCATAAGCATTTTCAGTTCGAAAAAAACTGTGTATAGTAGGTAGTACTTACTTTTTACTATCTACAAAAAGTTTTTAATGATTGTACAAGTACAACCATGTCAAAAAAATATTTTAGATTTGTTTTAAAAAATATGTAAATAAAATATATTTTGCACGTTTTAAAAGTGTAAGAGAACAGAAATGTTTGCACTTTAAAAACGTCGGTCTATAGTATATTTTTCACTTAACAAATAATTATATGAATTTTAAATATTTTGCACGATTACGATATGCACAACTAGTGTTACTTTAATCTCTATCCTGAGTAAAAAATCTTTATTATCTATTTATATCCAATTTAAGCAGAACTTATAATGATCTATGTTAAAAATCAAATCCAATGAAATAAAATGTACCTATAATGCGCTAAATGTCACTACAGGTTTTAAATACGGTGAGTTGCATACCGCTGAGCCCATTCCATCGACTTTTTGTAATGTCCAATCCCGGACGTGTCGTGACCCCGAGTGACCTGAGTATTGACTTATACGCTTAATTTAATTTTGCTAATGGACGACTTCTTTAAATTTTAATCGGTTGACATTTGCGCATTTACACAGGAATTTAGTGGTGCACGTCGTGATTTTCGCATGTTATTAAGTCGGGACAAAAGTTGACATGAGGTTGACCCATCTCCTCCAATGATACCTGTGCCACAGTGACCTGATGATCAAAGTTAATGACTCAAATTCATAAGGAATAAATGTGAGAGTACGCATACCTATTTTCACATTTTTGCATTGGCTCAGCCGGCAGATATTGCTTTTTGAAAATACCGTCAAGTGAGTTTAAAATTTTGAAACACCCGATTTTCGGTTTTTAATGATTTGCATGAGAACCATTTGACCCCTGGTGGTCAATCAAAGTTGAATCCTAATCAATAGTGGGTAGTCATCTAATAAAAAATATTTCGCTGAAAAATTCTTACTGGAAGGGAAGAAAACCCCATAATCGGGGGTGAGTTTAAAATTATGAGACACACTGTATAGCACACGTTTGAGAACTACGAAAATTGTTTTTGTGTGTATAAAAAGTATAATACAATTGTTTTATCCAGTTTATTTTTTTAAGTGACACATTTGCAATTTAAGCTAGAATCAAAATGAGGTATTTCAGGAAAGACGCGTAATGACTGTCACGTGAAATGATAGTTACAAGGTTTGGAAAGCTACACAAAATTTTGTTTCTACGATTTTTGCATTTTAAAAATGTTTTTCTTACATGTGTATAGAAAAATATAAATTGGTCTACAAACATATGTTTTGACCATCAAGGTACTCGATTTTGTTTTTAGCTTACAAAATATACTGATTAATATAGATCCTCCTTAATACGATATATGCAATTAGGTGGTAAGTACATTATATGAGTATATACATCTGTAAAAGCAGCTTAAAAATTGCTATTATTACAATCACAAAAGATTCAAGTGAAAAAATTGCGTATGATTGTCAGTGAATAAAACATATATACGCAGTTTTACGGTTGTCAGACTTTGGACTTAAAATAAATTATGTATCGCTTCTATACTGCTAACTAAACCTTATATTGCGCAACACTGTCTGTTGACCAATGCCCAAGGCTATTGTTTAGAAATTGATTCAACGCAACAATCATCATGATTATTAAATTAATGAAGACGTAAGTTGATTTTTGAATGTGTCATTAAATGAGGCAAACTGTTTTATTTCAATCATAAAATTTATTTTTTACAATACAAATACAACTAAACATCGTCACAGTATTCATATAATTCAGTATAATTGTAATATACTTTTAAAAATGTATGTGCTTCATTACATTACTTTCTACTAGCAAATTATTTTCCCTCGAAACCTGTATTAAAACCATTTTGAAAAAAAGTACTTGCTCAATGTATTTTAATTACAAACTATGCACATAAATGTATAAGAATAGAAAAAATGCAAGCTGGACTAATTTTATTACAAATGTATTATATGCTAATACAAGTGTTTAAAATTTAACTGTAGTTTTACAATCTTTTCTAACCTGAAAACACTTGGCAATTGCTGTGTGTATGTGTGTATACCATTTAAAAGTACCAACTTCTTTTATAGACCAAAATTTCATTTTTCTAATATACGGTCATGTCCACGAATGACACTACCGCTGCAACTTATTTGCAGCATGAGAGAAAGGAGCTGCCTACTTAGTTTTTTGTAGGTCATTATATTTCTTTTTATAAGATGTTAAAAAATTGTATTGAGGAGTTACAGTTTAAACAAAAACTTCGAGTTCAAAAGCAAGAATAGAAAATAAGAGAAAGGCAGTGCTTTACGGCAGTGGAGACGCATACAACAGTGAAACAAAGTGAACAGAAGGAATCGTCAAAATTACGGTAAATACAAGAGAAAGTGAGACACTAAAGGGAATGTGGCATGGAGAAAGTCTAGTGAAAGTGTAATACCATGTTTTAGTACCGTGGAAATTGGAAAACTGGTGAGTAAGTTCTAGGACGCGTATTACGGATTAAAAACGCTAACAGGCAATCATGTTACGCCGGTGTTAGAGCCAGGGTGAGATTTCCAGACATTACTGGAAAAGACTATAGGGTCGGAGCCAACAATTACAGAAGATGACCCTTTTCCTGAAAATGTGGAATCCGTGCAACCAGAAGCAGGGCCGTCCACCGTGCCACGATACACTGGACGGCGGACCTCATGGCCAAGTACAAACGAGAGTGATTCCACGACGAAAATGTTACTCAAACGAAAAGCACGTGCAAATATGCAGCCAGGAAAAATAACTGTGCCCATATTGTCAATGAACAACGAGACAGTTAGGCTTATTCAGGAAGGAACGTGGGCTCAAAAAAAAATCGTGTTACGGAGTGAGCTGACTAAATGTTGTAAATTTCAACAACTCGTAGTGAACTCCATCATTTACCTTGCTAGGTGTTACGGCTAGAGTAAGGCCAAGTGTCCAGAATAGTGTGGAAAAAAATTCCGACTCAATCGAGGTTTATTGGTACATTTACATAAGTGTCATTTAAAAACAAGTACAGTACAGGGTACATACAAATGTTTCTCCTGCAAGAAATATTTTACGCGGGACACCTGTTACCCCTATTTTTTCTAAAACCATCACAGAGAATATCCAAATTACTCTGGTAATTTTCAGGTGGCATTAACGACATATGTCCGGGCAGTACAAAAGTTAGATCCCAAAACGTTTCAACAGCCTTGTCTCTTCCAACAATGTTAGCGTGTAAAAACCACTGTAACAATTGCTTCCTAGTCCTCCTAGTGCGTATTGTTGCATAAGCTGTAGCTCATGTGCCTAACGCACCATCAACATAATTATTTTCACATTTTGTTCTACCCACAGGAAAAATTTGCTTTCAACTATAAAAGATTTTCTCTCTTTTTTATGGGAGAAATTGTAGTATTTATTTCTCATAAAAAAACATATATATATATGTATACATATGTATGTTAACTCGTAGTTACGTGTTGTGTTCTCGAATTTCACTTTCACATTGACTCTCACTTTTCGATAATTCTTACTTGTAATTTGGCTAGAATATATATCGTCGGTGAAGAACCAAAATGACCTAAATCCAATTTAAGCTAGAATCAAAATGAGCTATGTCATAAAAACAAATTTAGAAACATGCGTAAAATGTTAATTAGGAGTTTTTGAAAAGCTTAAAATGTTCTTATTCTATATTTTTGAAAAGATTTATAATGTTCTAATTCCATGTTTTTGAAAAGATGCAAAATGTTCTAATTCCATATTTTTGAAAAGATTCATAATGTTCTAATTCCATGTGTTTGAAAAGTGTAAAATGTTGTATTTACATATTTTTAAAAAGTGCTCAATGTTCTATTTAAATGCTTTCAACACACATTTGAATATTTTTGTAGATAGTTGATAATGTTTTTAGTTGAAAATGGATATGGGTCATTCTAATTCTTTACAGACGATATGCTTTCACTATAGTTAAGCTTTGTTTTAATATATAAAAATCATGGCCTAAATCCTTAAGTAATGAAGACTAGTGCACCTTCGCCATTTTTATTGACTCAACATACTTTCACCCACTTGACTACTATTACGGACTTATTCTTGTTAACTCTTACACGCCCAAGTCAGTTAGTGAATTCCAATTTAACCGTAATATAACGTATCATTTAGCTACAAACTGCACCTTGTAGAAACAGCTGGGGATTTCTCAACGATAATCATGATAAATTAGTATATTCTTCAGTAATAATAACCAAACGAGAATCCAAGAACATGGTACGTACTTACTTAAAACTTTCCAACCGGTAAGGTTAAAAAAACAATTAGTAGAAAACTGTATTCTATAATTATGTATCCTACCAATTTTAGTAAGTATAGTTATTGCTCAAGCCTTCACTACAATGTAAATTATTATTTTAAGCACGTTAGAATAGCATAATGTCGTATGCGACGTATTACTCTTTTATTGTATAATCATTAGTTACTTAAATAATTAATGTATAAATTAAAAACACAGGCTAGCTTTTTAAACTACTCGTAAAAATTTTACAAACATAATTTGAATTTTTTTCAAGCAGCATCCAACAAATGCCGTTTTTACAGGACTAATCACATCTATGTGTTGAAGTAAATAAAATAAATGCCCAAAATTATTAAATAGGTTAGTAGAAACGCAGTATATTGTAACGGCTTATTCATTTCTTTATGGTTAAAGTAATCTTAGACAATGTAATAATAACTTTTTCGTATTTACACCATCTAATGCAAGAACTATTAGGTAGAACCCGGGAATTATTTTATTGTATTGTCATGATAATTAGTTTTTAAAATTTTTACGATGTCCAACGCAACGGCGGCTGTCAGGGACAGGGTGTTGGGTGCTCCGGGCGTCTGTAGTTGATTGCCAAAATTAGGGATTTCTGAATCCGCTTTTCTTTAGCATGGAAGCATTATACGACATCTTCAGACTGAAGAATATTTGGGCCAATATTTAAGCATGATTTTAACTAAATTCTGAAAAGAAACATAGAAAAAAAATCACAAATTTGAAAATCACTCATTACGTATACTGTATTTGTTTACAAATTCTGATTGTGCTAATTTACTGAAACGAATATGTAATATATACTGTCTATAGACATAATAAAGAATCAAATTAATCTGTATTTATTTTCACAAATGATATTTTTGAAAACTTTTTAAAATTCTCATAAAATATTATACATAAAATACCTTAATTTGAGTAGGTATAACTTTGAAATCCTTCTAAAATACTAGAATCCAGCAAATAATTAAACCAAAAATGGCAGATAAAAAG